>JAQFXU010000811.1:0-39808 GCA_034693705.1 Spatulosminthurus flaviceps
TCATGATTGAGTTAAAAAAAATTAATTCGCTGCTTCATTTTTTACCAAACGGGGAATGTCCGCGAAATGGGTCCTAGAACTAACTGTGCATCGGTGCGCTTGAGTGGTCGAAAATAATTTTGTTTTTCAAATTAAGGTCAGATATTAAAAGATCCAGAGGATTCATACATGTTTCTATACATTTTTTACTCCTCTGCTCCGTAGTCCAAAATTAATGAAACCACTAATCATATTGAGATAAATGCTTGTATATAACATGCAAAGGGAATATTATCCAAGTATTTAGGTTTTTTAATATCAAAGGTCACATGCGAAAGAGTAATTTATTTAGGCGAGGCAAAATAATTGTATAGTTACCAAATTTCTTCCCCAGCCCGTAATTGCTGTAGATTTGAAATTTTAATTGTGCTAATTCTCCAAATTACTCAACGGGGGAGATAAAGACACTAATATTAAAGTGTGGGTTATATTTTCAACTACAGGCTCTTCAACTTCCTTGCTTGAAACCAGTTGAAATAGAGTGTGTCCCTCTTAGCTTTGTACCTTGCTTTCGTGGAATTAATAAGCATTAGTGACAAAGCATGCTTTTCGGGAAACATAATAGAGATAAATAAGTAATTTTAAGGAGGAATGGCTGGAAAATGTGCTTGGAGGCATGTGCTAAAACCATTGCCCTAGATAGCTCTACCTTTATTATATAGTTTTATACACGCTGACTAAGATACGACTGCATTTGTGGGCATGGAGACAGACAAGAAGGAAATAAATGAGATTTTGTTGTAATAATAGAGGATCACAATGCTATCATTGTATCATCCATCCTGATGGTACTAACCATGTTGGCTGCCTCGGGAGGCTACCTCATATTCCGTCATTGGCGACTTTCCCGAGATATGGATACATTACTTTGGCGTATTGATAAGAGAGACATTCATTGGGAAAATGGTCAATTCTTCCCCATCAATCGTGGGAGCCAAGCTTCTTTGGCCAAATTCTCCACCGTCTTTGCCCCTCTTGTAACATACCGGGAGCGAATATTTGCAGCAAAAGCAATGGACACGGACGTTTTGGACTCTAATATGAAACATCAACTGAAATTGGTAAACTCGTGTTTTTTACCCCGTGAATTCCAATAATAATAAGCGTAACAGAAAACACCTGTGACTTCCCTAAAACAACATTTTATCAGTGTAACAGTTTTTTTTACTACATTTTAGTGTGTAGGAGTGTATGTAACCTGGGAAACTCTCATTTTGACAATTTATTGTGAACTAGCGGGAGGACTTCAGGGGAATATGTATGTACGTGAATGGAGGGAATGTATTTACAGCTGGGAATGCGATAAGGTTCGCTCCGTCAATTTAGAACTTGCTATTAATAATTTCTTATAGTTCTCAGTAATTGGGGATGTTACGGGCTATTTATGGGGAATTCGATGAGAAGGACATGTGCTTGTTTTCAGTGGGAAGGAAAAACTGTAATGGTAAAGAGAGAAAGCAACTGTTGCTTTCCCTGTAGGAAAATCCCCTGCTTTGGCATGACGAATTCATGAATGTAAGTTTGTGTGTAAACGGAGCCGCCCGATTGTACGGGTGAAGTGTCAGAGAAATTGAAGGGAAAAAATTCAAATGACAAAAGAATAACAGTAAATGTGCTCGTACGATGGTGTAAAGACATTCTCTAGATATACAAAGATTCTATATAGCTGTTTTGGAACATCTCATGAAAACTGACTGGCTGGAGATCTCTTGTCAAGCTGATCTTCCCACGCGCTTTCAACGCCTGCAGCTTATTGTTTCCTTGCCTTGAAAGGAAAATTTTCCCCTCTTACTTCCCTTCAAGTTCCATTTCCATTAGATTCTGAAACAAAGGCTTATTGTTTCCTATACACACTTTGTCAGTATTTGTAAAGCCACCAAGCCAATGAGATCTTTGGAATTGTGGTGCCCTCTAATAGTATTTTTTTACTCACATTCACCCCCGTAACCTAATTTCCCCCTCTCACATGGATTTTTCATATTAACATATTTGATCCCATCTATGTGTGCTATCCTTGAGTCTACACTTAAGGGAAATAGCCAAGTAGTAGGTCTAACAGCCAAAAGGTTAAGTCTGAGATTTGTTTATGAAAAAATTAATCATCACAAGATGAAATGGAGGAATGATGTAGTGTGAGATTTTTGTATATTAAAGTTTTGGAAATCCGATGTTATGGAGACTTTCCAGCATCCATGGGTATTACCATATGTTGAAAAATGAACATATGAGCAGAGATGCTTTTGTGGATAATATTCCCCCGGGGGATTGGCTTCGTAGGTAATGACTCTGAAGTCACTGCTTAGGAAATTACGGCTTAATGTGTATACGTATACAAAAGTGAATTTAACCATGAAGTGTGTACATATGTGCACTTAGCCGACAACATATAAGAATCGTAGTTGTTAGAAAATTTCATGAATTTTTTATTATTCAGCTACTACCAGCTTTTTACATTACATTTACGTTGATATGTGTAGAAGAAGCTTTAATACATGTGAGATTTCTAGACGAGTGAAAATTGAAAATAAACTTGTGAAAAATATGATAACATTATATATAGGGCCTATAGCCTGGGGAGTAGATACCCAATTGCACTTGCTCTTCTTCTCTAGAAAAGTTAGTGAATCTGTGGGAAAAGGGAGTTGAAAGGAAATAGGAGAGATGAGAGAGTATTATTAGAAAAATTCGTTTGCAGGCCACGTAGCAAAGGAAATTCATTCGTCTCAAAATGTTTTCCATGTTGATTCTTCATATGCATTTATATTTACTATATAGCTACTACATACATGTATGAGGCATGTAGAAAATACAAGGTTTGGTTCATGTTCATGCAAAACAAGTACTCAAAACATTGTCGTTTCTTTAAATCAATCCCTCCGATGCAGTGAGGATTTTCATTTGAGGAAGAAACTAGAAGACGAGTATTGGACTTTTTGAGTAACCCTTTTTGCTACCAGTTGACAAGCATGGTCGAAATTGCTTTTGAAGACTGTCTTTAGTCCCTGTGTATATGTATAGGAAATTGTTCGTACTTCTACTCTCTCCTCAACTTCTCCTTCCTACGAACGGTAACTAAGTAATTATGGCTCACAATTGAATTTCCCGTACGGAGTGAATCAGCAATTTAATTACAAATGTATACGTAGATGGAAAAAGCCTGGGAGTTGGGATTCTCATTGTTGGGAATAGTATGTACATGAGAGAGAAGTATAGAACCAGGGTAATTATCTAGCTGAGAATACTTTTATTAAAAAACTGACCCTGAGTTGGGAATTCAACATGGTATTTATTTGAGATGATTTGAAGACAAAGGAACGTTCTTGGAAGGCTTAGGGAATAGCATTCCATTGCATGACATTATTCAATAAATAGAGTTTTGGTAAAAGGAATGAGTCTTTCACTTGAGGTCTGTTTGAAAAGTGTTGCTGTTGTAAGTTCATTTTAAATTCGTTTTATTTTAAAATATAGTTACGGGAGATCAGGCACGAGAATCTCAATGCTTTCATCGGGGCCTGTCTCTACGATGAAGGAATTTTACTCATCCAGGAGTACTGCTCAAGGGGATCCATCAAAGACATTCTCGACAATGGAGATCTCAAATTGGATGACATGTTCGTGTCCAGTCTGGTGGGAGATCTTCTCCGGGTAACCTTTCCATTTACAAGTTTCCCTCTCTCTCTCTCTTCTCGCTTTCTCTAATGAGTTGTTTGAATGCCGACACAGAGTTCCCATTCTCCCTGAACTGAATCACATTTACATTATACATCAATAATGCAATTCCTCCAGGTATTCACTCGCAAGTAGTAAGTTCTCTTTAACATGACCAACACCACACGGACTTGCCACTCATCACAACTGTAGGCTTTAATTCAACAATTCAAGTCACTATTACAGCGTATTTTAGATAGCTGGAGGGGGAAGCGTGGTGATTTTGCGGGGCTTTTTATAACACACAAGTGTAATGACTAAGTTGGACGTGATGTAAACTTCAGTTCATTTTTTATACTTGAACTCTCAAGGTAAGTTATCATGCGTACCTGCGGCCTTTTTTTATGTGGAGGTTACAAAAATCTTGACAACCAACAACTGTAAAATGTTTTTTTAGTGCGAGAAGATCAATAAGGACGCTTATGAAAAGAATTTCAATTGAGAATGTTATTTCATATTGAACAAGTCCAAGTCCCACATTAATGAACTCTTCTTCTTCTCCGACAGTTTTCACGATGAGGTTGAAATTTCGTGATAAAAAACTGAGATTTTTATTCAAAATTGTAATAATTCTATACAGAAAAGTCTGAGCAGAAAGATTCAGTGGTTGATAGGAGATTGCAGATTTACCTAGAAAATAATATTTCTACTCCAGCTGCCCTTCCTGTACTGCTGCTTTGACTGTTTATATCTTTCACATGGGATGATCCAACAAATTTCTTCTTCTCCTGTCAACCTTTCAGGGGATTCTTTTCCAATCGTTCCTGACATGTTCTCTAAATAATATCCCTACTCTGATTTCTCAAAGGTTAATAAAAATAATAGGCAGTTAGCACAACCACTTACGTATCTCCCGTATAAAACTTAAAGCACTTATGGAACGTATAAACCAAAATTTGACATGTAAAATTTTCATCTATACGTTCTATAAGTGCTATAAGTTGTATACGGGAGATACGTAAAAAGTTGCGCTAACTGTCTAATGTTGAAAGATCAAATCCGATTTAAAATCTTATTTTTTTAAAGCTAATTCCGTGAGAAACTAAAAATGTGACGAAAATTGTGAGATTGTATAGATGGATTGATAATATTAAGCTTACATTATGAAATATGACCTCATTACTCTTCCGAACACTTCTAAGGAGTTGACATGAAAATTAAATTGCAATTATATATATATATATATATGCTGATAATCAACTCACGGAAACTCCAATGTAATCTCTGAATCATATTTTTTTTTGCGATGGTAAAAAGATGATTTAAGCCTTTTGAAATTCTAGAGAGAGAGAGACTTTCCGGGGAAGTATACTTTTGTTAAGACTGTGCTAACAATAAGAGATTGTGAGGTATTAAAGTTGTGGTAATGCTTTTAAGAATAACAATAATTATTGTTGTATAAGTTCCTACTGGAAATTGCCAGGGGCTGGAACGAGACCTCTACAGGCTATAGATCGTGCAGGAGGAAGTTATGTTCCGAATGGAAAGTAAATGTCTTATATATGTGATGGTGGGAGGTGATGAAATGAAGGGAGATGGAGGAAAATCCTGGATTTTGTTAGGACTCTCAATCATATCAGTGCAAGTTTTGTGAAAGGGTTTCCCTCTCACTGTGTATAGTTTTGCTTGTGGGAACAAAGCTGCAGTGTGGTAGAAGTTCCATCGATTTCTAAGCTTTTCCTCTCCATACAGTGAGGACTGGAAGTTTCTACAGAGTGAGTAGTAAAAGATATTAAAATGTAGAATATATTTTACTATAGTTTTCTTGATGCATCACAGATTTTTGAATTCCAAGTAAAAAGAAATATGAAAATAGGAAATTAAGTTTGTAAGCAAAAGGATGATGATATTTTTCATTGGGATTATAGTTGATTCAGCAAAGAGGTCATGTTTGAGATACGACCAATATATTATGGTTTGTTAGAGAAATATGATATATATAAATAAAAGCTTCGGGGAAAGCTGATGATGGACAAAGAAAGAAAGTTCCCTTGATATTACTTTCCTGTCTCCTATGTTTTTGTTCTTGTTGTTGATGGTACTACACTGCAGCTGGCAAGGAGGAGAGGAAGTTGAGAGAATTTAAGCATTCACTTTTAGTAATCTGTTGGTTTGCATTTTGGTAAAAGCTGGGGCAGCTTTCTTCTTTCACTGCACAACAACCAATAAAGTCAAGTGTACAGGATGAGATGGAAATACATTACGTGCGGGTTGGGTTTTACATATATCCAACTTTGATTTTATTTCACTAACTTTTATCCATCCCTCCACCCAATGCGCGGATATTATATGTATTGTATAATATGTATGTATGTACTATGTGACGTTCAATCCGCATCATATATCTTCCTTCGTGATGTACATATATTTCTAAGTTACAGCGTGCGTGTGGTAGTTCCAACAAAAGGTGTACTTGTAAACTGAGGCTACTATTTCTGTTAGTCCAGAACATAAAGAACATTTCTTGGTATTTATCCCCATACATGTATAAATACGTAGCTTTGAGTAGAAAAACATCTGATGCTCGCTCAGGTTGACTATAGAGAAATTCCAGACCGAAAAGCTTATAACGTCCAAGAAGTTTTCCTTGTCGGGAAGATATTCTAGTAGAAGAGTGGAATGGACAGATGAAATGAAGGAGCAAAAGAGAAAATGGAACAAGAGACACTAAATATAAGGGAAACAGTAAAAATTTCAAACTTGTGTACTATTATTTATCTAGAAGAAATAGGAGATTCAAAGGAAATTCTTGGCTGATCGCCCAGTTTATAACCTAACATCATTCGAGATAGCCTAGCATCGTATGGAAGAGCCGAGTGGGTATGAACAATTTCCCCGGTTGGTGACAATTCCATTGACTTTATACTCCTCCCTAAGTGCGGGCTTGAAAATGTTTACAATCCTAAGCATAGAAAAGAAAATCACTTAAGTTTTTTTCTTAATACTCCAACGTCAGGGAAGATCTACATTACGGGTGAGATGGTAGCCCAAAAAGGCATAAATCACTACTCGGAAATCATGGGCTGAAGAAACTTTTTCACTGTCTCAAAAATTCCCAAATTCTTTGAGGATCTTTATGACGGGAAGTGTATTTCTACGTATGTAGGAGAGCCACGTGACGGAATGTGATATTCGCTTGTCCGTACTCTACGTATTAAATACAAGTGCATGGGGCATGGGAAATCAAAGGATATTTGAGGAGTTTATTTGTCGGTTTAAACCTCAATACAAAAATTTCATGTGTAATTTACAAGGATGGGACTTTACAAAGGTTTCAATGGAAGAGTGCTTTAGTATAATCCAAAAAACAAACAAATTCACATTAACAATTGAATTACAAAGGAATTTACTCTATTGACTTTAGAGGACACTTTATGTAGAGAGTGAAAGGAGGGAAATTATTATGCCATACTCTAACACATATGGGAACTCTTGTGATGGGATTAAAAAGAGAGGAGCAAGTTGGAAATGAGTTTTTGACTCACATTATATGCAATTTGAATTTACAGGGTCTTTCATATTTACACGACTCGTCTCAATTCCGCTATCATGGGAACTTAAAACCAACTAATTGCCTCGTGGATTCTCGTTGGGTTCTTCGCCTATCCGATTTCGGTCTAACTTTTGCTCGACGAGGTCACTATGTCTCACATCATGCAGAAATTATTAGTACGCCGGGAAATATGGGGAGTGGGAAAATGATAAACAATGTAACTACCACTCGGATTTCATTGACCAATACGAGCACTACCACCTCCATTACTCGGACGGGAAGTGGTACTTACAACTCTTCCGTTAGGTCAACTCCTCGAACCGTACGTGTTGTTACTAGTCCCTACCTACCGCCCGAATTCTCCGATATTTTCAAGGTTCAGCCTCTTATCTTACTTGTTTACTCTCATTTTTATTATTTAAGTACCTACTCGTGTAAATTCCAGGGATATTTATATATTTACTCCTTAAGTGACCCTCTCCACGTCTCTACGTTATTGGATTTTATTTTACACAAAGTAGCTCAACTCTCTGAGTGGTTAATCCTCATCGCATGAGAGGGAGAGTTAGAACGAACTTTGATGTCAATATTATTTTTGTATGAGACATTTTATGGATGGAAGTCATACTATTGCTTTCATAACATTAGAATTTACGTCCCTTTTAAATGGAGAGTGTTTCTTTTGTTGTTGTAAGACAAAAAGTAAAACAAACAAAAATGACAAGATTTTTTTAAGCATGGCTTTCACTTCAATTCATAATGAAGGAGAACGTTTTTGTGAAGATTAGTACTTTAAGGGAATTTGTTGTTTCTTATTATATTTTTGCGGATAGAATACTCAGAACCGTAGTGTGGTGATCGACAATCATAGGAAAGGTGACATGTACTCCCTTGGAGTGATTCTTTGGGAGTTACTCAAAAGAGAATCACTAGCCACATTCCTGGGGATAAAAGATGAACGAGAGATCCGAGCGGAAATATGCCAACAAGGGAATTCCTTTTGGCCTCAAACTTTAGCCATTCTCAACTCTGAAGCCCAACTACAGCCAGTAGCTACAAATACGGGTAATTGTTCGGCTGGAACGGTAATTCCTTCAGTGGTGCTCGATTGTCTCAAAGACTGTCTCAGCTTTGACCCTGATCAACGACCTGATATCAAATCCGTCCGACTTCGACTTCGACCACTTCACAAGGGCATGTAAGTATTTTCTTATCCTTCATGTCTTTTTACTTTTGAGTGGAACTTCTAAATAAAATGCCTCTTCCCTGTATATGTAGTGGCTAGTATTTACACGGATATGCGTGGGAGGATCGGCTGGGTTTAGATTGCCTCTCTAAACATAGCCCTGGTTGTGCTCTTTCCAAGTTCTCTCTCTCTCTCATTTCTGCAAGGGGATTACAATTTTGCCTTATTTGGTGAAAATCCTCGTGAATGAATGAAGAGAATTTTCACTAAAACTTCCCATACTGTAGCTTGTAGAAATGTATGGAAGGATGGAACCACTCATCCTCATTTAATCATGCTTTGAAGCTACTATAGCGTACTTGGAAATGATTATGACCATTGCATTTTATGATTCCATCCACCCTTATTTCTTTTCCCTCTCTGTCGGACCCTATATAATACTTGAAAGTAGAAGCCCAGACATTTTTCCATCCTCTATCGGTATTTCTGCCTTAGGATAAAACGTATCTTGTGTGTATCGACTTTTAAACTCCTTGTTCCATTCTCAAGTGAGTTGCTGCTTTCGTACATATTATTTTTAGACTTAAAAACCACTACAACCTTAGTTTTCATTTCAGGTGGAAAATGTGCCTGAAGGTATCAATAGAAAATGCACTGGCAATGATAGTAAGCTTTAGAAATGGACATGAAAGCATTCCAGTGTTTCATCAATCCATGGACATCATTTGCATTTTAATTCATTGTTTTCTCTGACGTCAATCGAAGCGGCAAGAGCTAATTTTTCATTTACACATAGCCATTTTTGGAGTGAGTTTACCCGGGCTCTTTACATAATTATTTATACAAGTGAGTAAGCTTTAGTGAGTGAGCTCTGAGGGATACTAAATTTTAGCATGAGCTTTCTTTGGAATTGCGTGGGTAGTTAAGTAAACTGTAAACTTTATTGAAGTTGGATGTACATATATATATTGTTGGTCGATTTAATACATAACCTATATAATGGATCTGTTGCTTTCGGACGGACGAAAAAAAGTAGTGTTTCTGTGTGAGCCAACTTGGACAATATTGTGGAAGGTGGATTTATAATAAAAAATCCTATAATTTAGAGAATTGGATGGATGTAACTGCAGGGAATAGTAATTTGTTTTGATGTGGAAATTAAATATACATGCATATTCCCCTTGATTTGGACTAAATTCCTTAGAAGGGAATTAAATTATTTTTAAAGCTTTTACATAATAAAATTTTCCTGTTGAAAGGTTAATTCGGAAGCTTTTGGGATTTTTTAATAATTTTTAATATCGTCGGCTAAAGTCCAAAAGGAGCTATACGCAGAAATCGCTTAAACGGGAATTAGCATGTACTACAATGTATAAGCGAGTTGTGCATATAGCTCCTTTTGGACTTTAGCCGACGATATGAAGGTATAAAATAGCGGGTATAAAATCGTTCAGAGTGCTCACGGAAATTATTTTGGGTTTTTTTTGTAGTTACTGAATTAAAATTAACCACAATTTTTAAACCCTTGTGGCTCTGAAACCTCGGGAGTATTCTTTGGATAGAAATGCGCAATGAAAAGATTTAAGGCATTTAAAAAGGCTTATTATGATTACAGCTGTAGGAGATTTGTGTTCAAAAGGGGGAAACTACATGTAAAAAGTTGAGTAATGTGATTCACCGTCTGCTCAAGCAAGCTGGCAAGCTCTTTGGACGACGTATTTCCTTGTTGACAAGGCAAATAAATATCCTGGATGGACTTTTCTATAATTATTTTAGTAAATACTAGGGATTATTTCTAAGCTACAGACAATAAAAGATTAATGCTGGGCACTTATACATTATCAGGTTTGTCCTAGGACGGTTTTAGTTACCTTCTCAAATTATCCTTTTCCATGGGCTCATACCTCCGCCGGTGCCTTGGCTGGATACATCCAAAACCACTGATCCGATTTGAATGAAATGTTGTATGTTGTTCAGACCATGGAAAATATCGAGTTCAGTTATCGTTGAAAATCTCTCGTGGAGTTTCATCTTTTAAATTTTCAGGTTAAAAGATTACGATACGACATGTAATCAATGAGAATCAGAGAGGGCTGCCCACTCCATGACAAATCATGAATGGCTGAAGCTTTAACATATCCTGTACAGTTAATGCACCTCCGCTAAAATATTCTGAAGATGCTAATAGCGATGGTTTGAAATGGATCGAAATTATGTTTTCTTGAACAAGAATATCACTTCCCAAATGGCGAATCGCATCGTGAAACGAGTGAGGGTCGTGCACAAATCGCATGGTGACACGAATGCGGAAGTCGGTCACAAACCACTTTATATCACGAAAAGAGACGGTCCAAAATGAAGGCTATGCACAAAACATTGTAATGACTTAAACTCAGGTGACTCAGCACAAGCCTTCGCGGAAACCATAAATGATCGCTTCGTGAAAAAATTTTTACATGCAAGCACTTTATAGCGATGTACGATAAGTAAGCTATAGATATATAGCTAGGGTTTGGTAAGTACGCATACTAATAGGAAATACTACATATGTGCATATGTTCATACAAATGCATTCACGGCGACATTCTGAGCCCCATTATATAAGGAGAAAACTATAGTTGGGAGCCATAAACTAAAACAAAGCATGCAGAATGCAGATCATGAAAAAGAGACAAAATCTCATAGTGATTCTATTTCTATGAGAAAAAATCCCTTTATTTCAATCTCCATCAAGTGAAAGCTGAGAGAACGTGTAATATCTTTCATATGAAATTAATGCAAGAATAAAGGGTTGTAAAATTTGATACATTTTATAACTACGTGGTCCTCCTTGATGAGGGGAAAGATATCAAATTAAATACATTTTGCAACTAATTAAATTTAAAATTACTTTCCTCCGGTTGAATGATAGAAAGTCCTTTGACCACTTTAAAGTGGGCAAAGTTACACAGGATTCATTTGTTGATAAAATGAGAGCATACAATGTATATATAATGTGTCTAGAGTCTCTTCTTTGTCTCCCTTTCAAAGATTTGCCTCTCTTGAGAAGCTTCAAGAATGTTAGGCTTGAAATGTATTCAAGGAGAGTATTCAGGTTGCTTTAGAGTAATTACTCCCTCCGGACGCACTCTCATATCATAGTTGACAACAAGGTTTCTTATAGAGTTGAGGAATAACGGTGGGTCATGTGTCAAATTAAGGTCTAATATGAAAAGTTAACTTGAGAGCGTAAACATCAACTTTCACCAAGCAGTACGGTAAAAAAAAGTAAACTTGCGTATATTCCCCTTCTACCTCAACCATATCATTTCTATAGAGCAAAGTTTTTTTCCCATTTAAACAACAAAATTTGATCCCTATTTTTGATAAATTGGAGTTTTTCCGTGGAAAAAGCTGCTTTCTTGATATTTGGCCGTTGTTGTTGTTGCTGTAGCTGTTGTCGCAGTAATAGTCACATATTAATTTAATAAGAAGTTTGATGGATCCAGCAAACTGCTTCCAAGCCCTTGTTATAGTTAACACGAACAAGTTTCTTTTTTTTACATGGAAGTTTGTTAGGAAGTTCATTGCCGCTAAAGCGACATGTGACCAATTTTACAACTGTGCAGTTAATCATGAGTTGTAACTATTTATAACGAGTTTAAAACTGTCTGCCTGTCTCGTAGCCTGCCATGCTATGAAATGTCTCTGGAGAAACATCTTCATCCATAGCATGGTTGTACTGTGTTTAGGATAGGTATATATATAATAAGTCTCAATAATTCCCTTCGGTTGATACTTTGACGTACTCACATATTTCACTATACGTGAAGTTTTGTTTGTTGAAAGTCTTCATCACATGGCTGGGGCTAATGTAATTTCTCTATAGAATGGTACACTCAACTAGTATCGTAACCGAAACAGAAAGTCGTTGTTCTCTAAATAAGAGCAACCCATATTGTGATATTGATCTTTGGATAAAATTCGAGTAGTAGTGTATTTCTATATGAAATGGAAGGGAAAGTGGGAGAGAGAGAAAGGATAGTGAACTGATTGAGTGAGATGATGGATTAGATTAGGAAGAAAATGCTAGGATTTTCAGACACAGAGGTTACTACTTACTTACTCTCGCTCTCGTCTTGTGTGTTATTTGCAGGAGGTCGAACATATTTGATATAATGATTGGACTAATGGAAAAGTACGCGAATAATTTAGAAATTCTGGTGGATGACCGAACGAAACAACTGAGTGAAGAGAAGAGGAAAACAGGTTAGGAATTTCTATATCTAAAAATATCTAAATCCTTGGCTTCATATTCTTATGGACTTTATCAGCTTGAATTAGGGGAACTTTGCGGATCTGATTTTCTTTCTTTTTCTTATCACTAAACTTTCCTTTTTCTTATCTGATGTATTATTGTATTGGAATTGAATCACTTTCTTCCAAATTCTTTTTTTTTGTTACGTAACTTTTGTTACCTCCGTAACAACCCCGCAAGTAGCAAAATTATTTTATCACGATGAAATACTTTTCCTTGGAACAACGGCATGGTAAAAAAGAGAAGAAGGTACAGTGTACATTGGATTATTGTGTATTACCTTGGCACTTTACTTTAGTACCTTTAAAACTTTTAAGCAGCAATAATTTTTTTATTTAAGGTCGCTTTGGGCTAAGAATTTACTCCCGCTAAATATTATATGTACTAGGGTTGATTTCAGGTAAGTTTGAAAAAAACACGATTGCATTTGATGCCCTCTAATTGAGGGTCGAAGCTTCAATGAGGCATTCTGTGGTGTTGCTGTGTCGTCGCATTTTCTTTTGTGCGAGCAGGATAACTCGAAAAGAAGAAGAAAGAAAAAAACTTTTAATCAGGAATTTCAAAAGATTTTAGTGCACACGAGCTGGTTCTTACAACTTACAAGTATATGAAAATCTAGAGCTGTAGATTGACCCGTATGGCGTCAACAAGTTCCAAAGGGTGGCAGTTAAACACGTGAATGTATAGGAAAAGATAGGACATTGATGCAAGCGATATCTGAGGGACACTAGAATCAAAATAATAGCTGGTTCGCGCTTCAGACACGTTGATATGTCGCGAAGGCTCTTCTTATAAATTAATAAATGAATGAATTTAGTGAATTTAGGGAATTTAGTTTGAATGCTAAAAATTAACGGTTGTGCAATTTATCGTCTCATTTGTACATTGAAACTACAGATGTCGAGAAGGTTCCCAGAACAGCAAATGATTTTTTATGCATAAACCTGAGGATGGTGATGACTATTTCGTCTCGCTTTGCTATATGTTTGGAATGGCTTAAATAAGTTTTAGATATGTCGATATATTGGTGTGGCCGCACCGTCACCTTTTTAAGTGACTTAGCACCCCGTGCTAAGTACTGGTGATTTTTGAAATCCCAGTGGACTTCATGCAAAGCTTTGACCATTGACTAATGGTAGCTTCTAAACAGAATAGTTAGATTGATCCTTCAAAAATAATTATTCTTGATTTTTTTGGTTGGATGACAACAAACAAAAAGCTAAAAACAAGGTCTTCCCGGCCAAACAATCCAATGACCTTAGTTTTTGGATATTGTAAAATCGTAGGCTTAACTCCAACACTTATGAGGAAAACTCTGGGTCTTCAAAACTAATTTCCCATTTGCTTTTTTATGTGCGTACTAAAATCTAAAAGGAAATTTTAGAAACTCAAGTGTTACCTGAGCTCAGAATCAGTGCACCCCTTACTGAATTTTCGCTACATAATCATAAAAGGATGGTAAACAGTGAGAAATTAAATTTTACCAAATGTGTCTTCATCTGGTTGATCAGATTTTAGATTAAGCACGTGTTTCCAAAATTAAAAATAAACGTGATTATGTTATATGCAGGAATAAACTAAAATTATTAAACTTTGTGTGATGTAGGAATTTTGTGGTTTTCTTTAATCAAGCTGTCCTTAAGCGATTTTACAATACAAGAGAGCGGCTCATGCATTGAGTAAAACGGAAGTCAGTAAAGCGAATGATGATATTTGTGAGATTAATGTCGGTAGCATTAATAATGCTCCCCACCAATGCAGTCATGCAGTGTTAGCATTTCATTTTAGTAGCTTTTTCTGCAAAAAAAATTATCCAGCTGAATTTGCAGTTCATGGTATAGACGGAGGAAGTAAATGGAATTGATAATAAATATGAAATCATTACTTTCGGTTAGTTGGCTCAGATGGAACATATTTCGGCTTGCGATTGGGATCGGTTGGAATTGGGTTTGTGCTGCTACCCAAACGATAGAGTAAGTTTGCGGGCCAAATGTGTTTCTTCGGCCTCGCTATAAAAGAGAAACAAATGAGTATATTTTTAACCGCATGTTATTCCACACAGTCCTTTAGAGTCATCTCCCTCCCGTAAAGAACATAAAGCTTTAAAAAGAGCAAGTTGAATGACATGCTACCCCTTAAGCCAAGCTTAGCAATTATTAGCAATAACAATAACTGATTAATGTTCTTGATAGCAAGATAATGTTAAGCTTCCACGGACTTACACTCCAGCCCATCGGAAAAGACATCCACATACTCATCAGCTCCTTCTCCCAGTCGTTGTATTAAACTCACTCCTTTTGCCAGAGGATGATAGGGAAGATCTTCTGGATTTCTCTTGGAGCTTGGTCTCAGAACCGGACCTGGTCTCCTCATTGGGTTATAGTCACTTGGATGCGGGGACCAGAAGCCTGTACGTTTGGCACTCGCATAAGCCAGCCCTTGTCTCCAGTATTCTCCCGAATCTGTATTTTCTGAAGGAGCATTTCCCATTAATTTAACCCCACTATTACGATCAAAAATGTCATACAAAACAAAGGTGCTTACCAAGACTAGGGTCGATGTACATTGGAAATTCAGCTGAGGCAGGAGCAATAAATCTGAAAGTTCCTCCACAAGAAAGCCATATGAATCCAAGGAAGAATCCTGTACGAAAAAACTCACCCATGACTTTCTCAAAAATATTTCCGGGTCTAAGAATTCGGTCAGTTGACACTCCTTTATGGGAAATATTCCTCTCACAAAACTTCTTTGAAAATTTTTTTTACAAGATACGTGTCAAAATTTCTGATTAAAGAGGAAAATTCTATCGTCTCATGGAGAACTTCAAGGATGAGATTCTGTAGTGAGGACTTTTAGGAAAAATCAAGCCTTTTTAAGGAAAAATTTCAGAGGTAAAATTGGCAGGATGGTGGTTAAGATGTGGGAAGATTGGGCGGGTATTCGTACATCCCCGTCAATCTCAGACCTCGTCAAGTTATCATTTTGCAAATAAAAGCTCACGATAATATCCCCATATGCCTTGATGCTTCCCAATGGTATGGTCATTAGGTGTAAAAATCCTGAAACCAACACAACTTTCTACGCAACTGAATTCAAAAATAATATGATTGCGTGTACATCTCAAATTTCACCCCCAAAAATTTCCCACGACTCCAGTATAGTATCTCGCCGGGATTGAGGGAGTGATTATTATTGAGTGTGGGCTAAAGAGGTTGTCACCTTTGTGTCTCACATTTCAACGATGTACGTCGTAATTGTCATAGGATTCGCTATAACTTCATATCAACTAACAGTGACGTATTTGGAGGTGGAGGCGGGAAATTTGCGTAGTTAAAATCAGCGACTCTTGAACTTTCAAAATTACTTGTATACAGTCCAGTAAATAATAGTATGCACAGAAATCTTTTAGTATTAAAATTACGAGTAAAAGCGTAAAAACTACATACACTCAATAAAAATTTTAATCGAGTTTCCTTTTGATCATTCGAGCCAATAATTCCAACACAAGTAAATTTGGAAATTAAATAACTTGAAGGGTTGTAACTTTAATTCTTATGCAAATGTAAATAATATATACGAATGCTCATGACACTAGAACTAACAAATGTTTACTCTCATTGCAGAAAGTTTATTGTACGAATTAATACCCGCGTCAGTAGCAGAGGAACTGAAAGAAGGACTTCGTGTTCCAGCTCAAAATTATGACTGTGTCTCCATTTACTTTTCTGACATCGTTGGCTTCACGTCCATGTCGGCTCGCTCTTCGCCATTGGAGGTTTGTATAATGTGGAAAAATTAGCCTGCATTTAAAATACTATAATGCTCCTGAACCCACCTCATTTCATGGTTTGGAGCACGCCTGTCTCATTAAAATTTGAAATTATAGGGAAAGTATACCATTCCCAGAGGTCATAGAATTTTCTCCACTTGCTATTTATTTATATTTACCCACTCAAAATAGCAATTTCATTTTTTTGACTGCCCCATCTACCCTAATGATATCATATTTTTTTCTTGGAATGGTAACCCAATGATAAAACAATGCATGTTTTTGTCCAGGAAATATGTATATTTGGTATGTTGTATTTTTTCTTGCGAAAAATTTCAGGTGGTAGAGTTCCTAAATGAGTTGTACACTTGCTTCGATTCTGTCATTGAGAACTTTGATGTTTACAAAGTGGAAACGATCGGTGATGCATACATGGTGGTAAGAACTTTCTCCAATTTATATTAATATAATATGCTTATTTACCGTCGAAATTCCTTATATGGAGGATTATTTACATCATAAAAATTTGAAAGGGGAAAAGTTTTGCAAACGAAACCAGAGATTGACAATTTAAAAAGTCTGGAACTAAATATTAAGTTTTTTTTTACTTAATTCTCTGGAGCAATAATATTTGAAAAACTTGATTAGATTTCTTTTCTCTTTCTACACAAGAAAATGTATGGTATAGTGGTAAAAATATGAAGGAGAAAGTTTGTGGTGGAAAAAAGAATGAAGAATTGGTTTCTGAGCATATACAATAGTGTGCTCGGTAAGAATAGGCATGTGTTTGCACATGCATGATTCCCTCATACTAAAAGTAAGAGAATTCTGATGGGCTTTTTATGAAACTAGGCAAGTGGACTTCCCGTGGTTCGAGAGGGTAACTTTCACGCCCATGAAATGGCTCGGATGGCACTACAGCTGTTGGAGACTGTGACCAATTTCCGTATCCGACATCGACCTAATGAAACTGTCAAACTACGAATTGGTGTACACTCCGGTAAATCCTGATCCATTTCTTGAGAATAACGCCTGTGTCTTTATATTTCGTTTACTCTTCTTTTATCTTTACATTCTGAATATATAGATTTTATTTGAAATTTTTGCTGCATCAGTAGTTTTCTATTCACACCCCAAAAGCGACCCATTTCTAGAAAAGAATCCATGGTGAACTATACTTGATTTGTACATATGTCGTTCCAACTCCGCATCATTCCTATGCATATGTATATAGAGTGAAACATTTTATCTCCTCCCCTGAATCTTCTTCTTGTCTACGTAGACATATGAATGTAAAGATATACATATTCCGGTAAAATCATGACTATTCAAATTGTTGGACTAAACTGGAACAGATTTTCAAAAGAAAGGAGATGTAAAAGATCTATTGAGTAAATATATGAATGTTTTTTTTCTCTCCACTTTGTGGAACTTTTCTCCATTGTATTTACTTCTTTGATTGATCTGTTCCTTCTCCATCCGGCTTCACCTCATCCCATCGCTCTTCCTTCAGTTCACATTTTCTCCAAGAGCAATATGTAGATTGACAAGATGTGCGGATATGCTTAGGTAACTCTACCCACCAGATTATTGTTAGGTTGGGGGAGGGGGGAGATCTCTATCAAAGAAAGTAGCTGCTACATTCACATTAGTCTTTTTACTTGGAACCTTCCATAGGTTTTTTTGTAGGTAGATCCACTCTCTAAGTCATGGATGTAATATCTGTACAAGTAAAGAGATTTCATTGTCAGCCGCATATGTTTGTAAAGGATAATGTATAGGAGAACGTTAACCTAATGCATTTGGGTTAATGGAAGGATTGAAACCTTTTTTGTCCATTTAATATCCTCAGTTTACTTTACGCAGTACTACACATGCATTTATGGATGGCCGGTGGAAAGGGGGAAAAAGAAGAGCTTAAAATTGATGAAATTCTCTGCTCTATATCTTTCCATTTCCTAACTGTGAGACATTTCTTCTCCGATGCTATCATCGGATTAAATCATATTTATGACCAGGGCCTCTTCCTTATGCTCTACGTGCTTTTACTTGAGGGATAGACCCTATAAATTATGTAGTGCTACCTTTTTCGCAACCCATGCTATTATTGCTATTTCCTCACAGTCCTTTGTACATGTGGTTTGCTCACATATGAAAGAGTTGGAGTGTGGTAGCATAAGGGAGAAAGGAGGACCATGACAACTATGTATCCTTGTAGATTAGGAGCGTATGCTGCTCCCTAATATATATTAAATGGTAAAAAAGCATATGATCACTCTCAGAGTATGTAATGTATTAGATACGTACATATATCTGTAAGTTCCTATAACATGTAGAGCGGGAAGGGAAGAAGATTTGTAGGGTTGGTGGGCGTGTAAAGAAAAATTTTGAGGTAGATTGTACATACAACACATAAAAATAATGGAAGATGCTTGATAAAAATCTGATTGTGAAGTAGAAGAGACTTTTTCCGGAGGAGATAAATTTTTTGGGAGTAAAAAAAGGCAATTATTTATAGGGCTTTATTTTAAGAAATGGAATCCTCCCAGGCACTTACATATTCACGGGGAGTATTAAAAAAATATTTTTTTCACTTGTTGTAGGTCTTGTAACATAATATCCTATGACAAAATAAATCTTAGCAACAGTTTTTCTAAGATGATTCTTTCTATTCATTATGGAGAAAGTTTGTGAGATAGGTTTTTTTCCTATTATGAAATCCTTCTTATAAATATACCTATACTCCTTGCAAATTCTTTTCTCTTGTATATTTACATCATACGTGCATAAATTATAAGACGAGTTTATTGTGTGTATGAACTTGGTTATTGTTACTATGTGATTACTAGTGAAAACTTCTATTGAGATGAATTTTGTATTTTTTTTTACAGAGGTGGAAGTAATTATTAGTAAAGATAATATGTCTGGGTTGTTGAAAATGTATAGAATAGAAGGAAACGAAATTGGATGAAATTATAAAAAAAATTATTTTGCTCCAGGGTAATGCTTTATATTGTATTTCATGTGTACATGAAAATTTAAAGCAAGACTTATGCATATGCTAATTATAAAAAAAGAAGGAATATATTTTTCATGTGAAATGGAAATTTAAGTGGAAGGTTGGAAGGTTTCAGCTGTACTTCCCTTTTTCCTCTCCTTTTTCCTATGTATAATATAGTTGCTTTCAATTTATTTTCACTCTCAAACTCGATTGAGTGACGTGGAAAACATTGTCAATATTATCACCTCCACTAGAGATGTTCCCTATTTCCTTGTAAGCTCTCTCACTTGCTCTTCTCTAAAACTCTGGCTCTGTCAAGTTATAACCACTTTATTTTTAGACTAAAAGCACTACTCCGTTGGGTGCGTTAGGAGGAATCTTCTGTAGCTGTCACCTCAACCCAATATAAAAGTGTAAAGACTCAATCAGTGATGAGACTCCTCTGTGTATTAAATGGAAAAATCCTACAACATAGATGGGAAGAACAACTTTTGAGACTTCAATTCTGATAACTTATTTTTCTTCAGAGTTTCTTTCCCTTCAACTTTTTGCTCTTGAGAAGTATTTGTATGCTAATAGGTGTCAAGAATATTTCATATTTTTTACTGTACTTTTGAATGCAATTATTATGTCAGAATCTATATGGACATTTATGGGGGAGTGTGTGTGTGCGTGTGGAGGAATATGCGTAGGAAATATGTTGTTCATTAAAATATAAATCACATTATTATGTAGCAGGCGATTGGATAAAAATTCCAGTATAAAATTTATGGATTGATGGACTTGATTTTAGATTTATACCCCATACAGTTACTACATTTTTCCTATACCTTTACATTTTAGGATGAAAGCTGTATATCTGATTCGTGCAGGGAAATCTGTCGATCGTGCGTGACCTCATGGAAAATATACTTAGGGTTAATAGGGAGCTTTTATTTATGTGCTTGTTGTGGAAACGCCTACTCGACTTTCACACTGTAATTTCATTCTATTCATTTTCACCGGCTGGAAATTGCTGTAGAGAGATTACTCTCTCGGAGATCCTACTTCCTGCAATTCTTCCCACGATCTTCAGATTCCTCCAGTCCCCTTTATTTTAAGCCCCTCACTCAAGGAACCTTACAGTAACTTGTTTCTTGACTTCCTTTCACTATTCAATTTAGAAGATTGCAAGTGATTTTGCTAGTGTCACTAGCAGACATGGAGAAGTCATAGATTATTTACCTACAAAAAGTCTATCTACGCATATATTATATTGTAGTTGTAGGTAAAATAATTATTATTCCCAACATTGTAGCCTTTGCCAAGAGATAATGAGAGACTGGAAGGATTTTTACCGATTTCCTATTGAGCTTTGGGTGAAAGTTTGCAACTTTCTCCGGAAATTCGATTTCCTTATTGCTATAGCTTCAAAGCATAGAATATGTGTTGGGTGTGTGAAAAGTTTTGGATTGAATAGAGAATTGTATGTATAATTCAGAATACAAAAACTTGCTTACCGTAGCTAAAATTTCAAATGCAATTTGAATTGATTCAAATGGGGGACTTGAGTTCATGACCGTGACACTATAACTTTGCAGGTCCTTGTTGTGCGGGAGTTGTTGGATTAAAGAGACCTCGTTATTGTCTATTTGGAGACACGGTGAACACAGCTTCGAGGATGGAATCTACAGGAATGCGTAAAGTTACTTTTTATTTCATTGAATGGGAGTATTTTGTAATTTAGAAATTATCTATGGTATTTGGGGGAAGTTAAAAGTTTTCAATTGATGGAATTGCTGTGATAACCGTTTTTGCGAGAGTGTAGTTTTTATTTCCATGCTTTTAGAATACAAAAAATTGGTTTGTTTTCCAGCCTTGAGGATTCATTGCAGTGAAAAGTTTGCGGATTTATTGGATGGGGAATTCATTTTGGATAAGCGAGGGGTGGTTGATGTGAAAGGGAAAGGAGACATGACAACCTATTGGCTCTTGGGGCCCAAACCTAAAAGTTCAGTTTCATCCAATTCCAATGACAATGAATAAATTTTTATTTTGTTTTTGTGAAAGTGACAAATCCTATTGTACAGTGTTTACATTACATTCGTGACGTATTATCTCGAGTTTTTTCACCGGGAGAAGAAGATTTGTGTTTTATTCTTGGCCTTTTTAGTACTATTGTGTCTGGAGCCTTGGGAAAATTTGCTTTTTTAATCGTTCATTGTATTTAATACTTTCCCATATGCTCCCAGAACTTGTATTATATTGCCAAGCTTGAGGAAATATAAATAATGGTGAGGTAAAATTATTTTTGGAAATGTACATTTTAATTCAATTTTCACCATCACTTCGCTATATATTATTATTCATTGGATTTTTTCTATGTGTGTACATAATAACAGACTTCAATAATGAAAATATTGGTTGTGAAATGAGTGAATATGTATAATGATGAACTTGGATAATTATTCTAAGGTGTGGCTATTAAGATATTCATCTGTGTCAGCTCTGTCTCTCTATTGCACTACTCTACGTATATACTATGTTGATGTGATAAATGGTCGTGACGTGGAAAAATTCAGTATTAAAGTGATGAAAATATTTTCAAATTATATTGTGTCCGTAAGGAAGTATCATGATGAGCGGGAGAGAAATGCTAATTAATAAAAAATATTAACATATTTTTTACTACTCTGGATTTTACAACTCCTTTTATTACCTCCATCTACTCCTCTGTCACTCTCACTCTCTCTCTCTCTCGTTTACTCAGGAAGTTTCAATATATTTACTCTGAACTCTCACGTCTCTGAACGTCTGAACTCAGGAGAGGAACTTCCCTCCTCATTTCGTCATTCCATGGGTCCTAATGAAATTGGCCAGTATTAAGCTCAGGTCCTTACTTACGTACTAAATTCATGTCACGGATTCTCTCTCTCTCTCTCTTTCTCTCTGTCTCTCTGTCTCTCTCTTTCTCTCTCTCCCTATAAAATACATGCTTATATGTTTGAAAAAAACATATTCTAATTCCTATTCCTATACTCCGTCAATATCCTCTTCGGCTCTTCTTAATTAGTTGGTAATTATGGTAGGGAACTCCTTTTGCCTATTTTACGATTGAACATTTTCCAATTAGCATATTTCTACGATTCCTTCCCAAGGTTGGGACTCTATTTCAACATTCCTTTCAGCCTTCCTTACACTTCGCAACTCCAATTATGTCTCTTGACGATTGATCCTGTGAAATTAGGAAATGAATATAGGTGTCATTTGTCAGCGGAGATATACATACTATATCCAATGATCTTGGTGAGTTTTCATAAAATGTCATGCTCTAGCTCCCATCAGTAATATGTCCCCAAGTTTCAATAGTATTTTGACCTTCACTCTGACAATAGAATTTGGATTATTATTCAGGTTGTAGTCGAAAGTAAACTATGTAGAAAGGCGTAGCCGCCTAAAAGAGATAATGGGGATTGCAAGTTGCATTGGGAATAATCAAGTAGATTTTTTTTCTATCAGAATTTTCATCCCATAGATATCAAGTTTCATTACGAGTTCCTTTTCTATTTTGATTTAGAAAGAAGGAAGGCATTGAGAGAACATTCATTGACAGAGATGGGAAAATATAGGGAAAAAATTACTGTAAGGAGAGTCTATTCGTGTTTGTGCGAAAGGTTTGCAGAAAATTTCTACAGACATGAGTCTCCATCGGATCGGATTGGGGAACATTAATAAGCCATAAACTTTTGTGATATCAGTGATAAGGAGGTTAGAAGTAGCTTGACCGTTTCGCATGGCTGGCCAAATAGTCACTTTTCATGGCTTCCTCATCATCATGACAGCGTATAAGGTCTAACTAATCCCATCTTTGTCACCGCCCGTGTTTCCGCGCTGGACTGACTGAGCCATTTTAATAACGTTACTCTAATTTCATTCTTATTGTTAGAACTTCCTTTTTTTATTTTACAATGTTTCAAGATTCTATTAACAAAACACAAAGAAAACTCTAACAAGTTTGAGTTTAGAATTTGTATTTTTTTGTCCATTGGATTGTTCTCACTTCACACCCTACCATAATTTTTAACCTACAGAAAGAGCTATATCACATAGATTGGATTTTGTGGTCTAACAATAAGCCTTTATATATTTTCTTGCTTTATCTGCAAACCAAAACTTGTTAAGTTTCACCGTTGGATTGAATTGAAGGTTTAAGGAAAGGGTGGGATATTTTGATGACATGAATTTTCTTAGTCAAATAATTTATTTTAGTTTTTTTCATCTTGTACTTACTTCTAAAGTTTCTAAAATTGGAAGCAAAATTATGTCAACCAAGAAATTCTATTGGTAAGGTTCAATGGACAATCAGTGGTGTGGAAAATCCGATTCTACGCTCAAGGAGTCTACATAATAAAATAAAACTTTTTGCACTAAGCTGGTAAATACTACGTGCTGAGTCTCCAAGTCCCAACATTTGCATCTCCATTGTGTGATGTAGAGGAGGTAGGAATCAGAATGTGCGGCTGAACTTGTTAGGAATAAGTCAATTGTTATTTGAAACACTGTTGTTGGAAAGGAGGAAGTTGACAACTGGTACTACGTCCTTATTATATACACAATCACTAAACTAGAAACTTGATTATAGTTCCGAACAAAAGTATTGAAATAACAATAGAATAATAATAGAACAATAACCATAGGCGTCTTATACATGTACCTTTACAAGTCACAGAGGAAAATGAGCTGAGAAACATAAATCCCTTGGTTAATTGCCATCACGTACGTTGTTCTATATAACCACAAGGACTTGGTTGTGGCAATTGGGATGGAAATGTCTGAGCCCAATATCGAAATATCAACGAAAATAAAAGAAGAGGCTGAAAAGTAGAAGGGTTCTCGTTCTCGGTATGAATGTAAACAAGCACTTTCAAATATCCATTCAGCTTTATTACACTCTCCAGTAACGATATCAATTTGAATTTTATCAAGTATCTCTCTTAATACCCCTCACCCACTCTACTTTCCTGGAAGATTTCTCAAGCTGCAAGAAAAACCATATAGAGGCAGGAGAGAAAAATTGCAAGTAAAAAAGGAAATGATCATTCATTGTGCCGTTCGGAGGAGACTTTTTTGGGGGTGTACTATCATTATCCTTGACTATCTTCATATTCTTTCTTTGGTAACAATGTAAACAAAGATGCTTTTCCCTGCATTAACATTGCAATGGGAATAACAAGAGTACAAATTATTATTGGCCTTCTACCCATGAATTTCATTAGAGTTCCTTTGTAGTACTCACTCACACTCTTTGAGAGAACAGTCTTTCGCTATTCCTTCATTGTGGAAACGAAGAGGTTACAAAAAATGAATGAGAAAAAACAAGGCTATAGTTTTACGTTTACTTGTTTATAAATATACGAGTATGTATTCTTGATGCACTAAAATTTGTTATGTTTCATTGTATACCGTGGAGTATAGATTTGTAGAAACCTTTGGGTTCATCGAGAAATGTATAGATAAAAAAATATGAAAGATCAAAATATCCATTATTTATGATTATTAGCTCATAAAACTCACTATTTACGACTTTTGATATTCAATGCGTTCTTCCATTCCTACACGTAGGTCGTATTTTGACATAATGCATTCAGCCAAGAATTATCCCAGATGTATCCAACCCCACATGATCCATTGTGACGCATGTTTATATCTGCGTGCTCGCACAATCTTCGTAAATACGCGATAAGTTGAAATTCGGAAGCATCGATCCAAGATCAGATCATAAGTCTCAAAATAATCGGAGACAGTCTGTATTTTTTTGAGCTTCACAACATAACTTGATCCTTTTGCAATTCCGAGAGGAAAAGGAACTTTTTGAAAGTAAAAAATCTTTTTTCTCATGTTTAAAGAAATTATTACTCAAGGTATCAAGGTACTTATCAGTCTAATTCAAATAATTGAGTTATATTGGAGGGGATGATGAGAGTGAAAGGGTGGTAAACTAAATTTGGGCTCTGAGTCTAAAACTGCAATATTCATCTAATAATGAATGTGCCTTTATTAAGTTAACTAGGGGAATAAGTAGTTCATTACTTTCTCCTATTTGTAAAGATGACTTTGACTATGATCCTTTGACTCACTTCGAACCACGAACTGGAGTAAAAAGTAAAACTGGAGAGGCATTTGTATTAAAGCGCTGGCTTTTACCAGCCTAAACGTACAGTAAAAACCCTTTAAACCGGTCCTTCAGGGGGACACGAAATTTGGCCGGTTTATCGAGAGACCGTTTTATCGATTAGCCGGCCAAGACCGTAATATCCGTAATACATATAATGTACTTAAGAAACTCAGTCAAAATATTGCCAAGGATAACTTTACTAATTGTAAATACACAAAAGATCTAGAAACATGCGTGGAACAGTATGTAAATTAACATAACGTTAAACGCATGTAATTTTACGTTGGCTTGAAAAGCAGTAGTTCTTCTGAAAAAGTGTGCCCATGCGTTCCGTTCTGTGCTCGGCCGGCTTAAACAATAGTATTTACATAGGAATATGCGCTGTTGGGACCACTATTTTTGGCCTGTTTAAAGAAAGGCCGGCTTAACGGTTCGCCCGATTAACGGGTGTATGCCTTAATGTTAAGTATACGGAAGTTTGCCGGGACCAGTTAAATCTGACCGTACTAAAGAAAAACCGGCTTACGCGGGGGCCGGTTTAAAGGGTTTTTACTGTATATATAACTCTCTCATCTTGAAAGGAGGCAGGGTCACCGCTGTTGTGAGAAATTTGAGGATATTGAAAATACATATGTACCTTTTTGAATTAGAGGATTTCACGTGCCGGAGAACTTATACTGTGAGTTCATGGGAAATTTTCAAGGATGTAAGTTGAGTGGGAAAAAAGAAATAAATGGCAGGAATGGGGAAAGGAGCTTGGAGTGTTACGGCTTGACTTTGATAAAACATCTGGGGAGAGGTTTTCTTGCCTGAGAATCATTCTTTGGGAATGGAGCCCGCCTGGTTAAATCAAATTCACATTAAATCTACATTTCTCTGGAAGAATGCACCAACATCAGCGGCCCCGCTCACTTGAGGAGGTATGTATATTTAGTAGAGTTTAAAGAGGGATGTTGGCAAATGATGATGCTTTTGATGAAAGGCTGGAGAGAAATGCGGTGCCACGTGAGGATGTGCATAATATACGTTGCTGGTGTCAAGTATGTAGTGGTAAGTTGGTGAGGAGCTCGTCATCAGATAGAAACCCATTATTAAATTCGGCTCCATCGCTCACTCACTCAGTGGCCAACTTGAATAGGCTCAGGGGTATTTTACTCCGAGGATACTGCCTTCCTATCTACCTCATACATAATAATTATTAAGTATGTAGTAGCTGGATTTAAGAGCCAGCTCTTTAAGGATAACCACCACCTTCACGGGATATAAGGGAGAGTTGAGTGAAAAACTTTAAATTCAACCAAGTTCAACCAGCTCATCCATCCAGAGTCATACTTGTGTGCAAATATGTATAGTGACTAATATTCAACACTATAACTATGCATATATTACACTGGTGTATGTATACACGAACCACTCATCCGAAATGGTAGCACCACTAAAAATATTAACCACGCTAGACGGGTACCGGCAAGAAAAGGAGCTCATAAAGGGAAAGACAAAAGGCAGCAGCGTCGAATATTCATTTATTAGGTCAAACTTACGAGGTTTCCAGCTGTATCCTCCATCATTGTTAGCCTGTTAGCCCTGAGTAAAGATATAAACCTTACTTTCGCATTTATGTGCATTTCATTCTAACATACTACTCCCGTTAACTCATTTCTTTCTACTTTTTTCACAACTTAACGACCAAAAGGAAATTAATGGCAATTTCAGCCCCAGCTCAAACTCATAAATGCTAGGCCAATGAAACTTTTCCATTATAGACTTCGACATTGCAACTCTTTCCATTGTTGCTTTCCCTTTTGACAACCACACCAGCATACATTCCAAGATTTGCAAGAGAGCATGTGGTTTGGAGTCTTAACCAAAAATTAAAAACACCAATGTGTTGACGAACACAATGTTATTAATACATCGGTTGATTTAATTCTACTAATAAATCTGTAGATTTTACATTTACAGAATGTGTTCATGTATTAAATTGAAGGTAACAATGAGCAATTTAATATCAATGGGAATAATTTCATTCGGTCTGAAGAAGTCGTTTCACATAACCAATTAGGTAAAGAGAAAATCGATTGTTTGTACGCGGAATTTATTGCATGGATCCGAAAAATTGGATACTAAAGTATTTCCAGGTCTCTTTAAAGTTTCGGCTTATATATTGAAATATAATTTTACGAATTTTATAGATCATTACCGGAGCAATTTTTGAGAATAAATTACAACTTTTGGTGACTTTCAGTAAAAAAGTAAAAATACAGGAAAAGTTAGATTCCCCTCCCAGCGGAGGAAGTTATTTACTTTACAACCGTGTGTACTTTAAATCCGAAAATCATAGAGTTAAAACGATTTCCATGAAATGAATGAGCGAATGACTTGTAAGTAACTTGTAATTCCCTTTTTCCGTTTCTTGAGATGCCTATAGTAAAGTCTGCGGACGATATGAAATAGTTTAAAAGCTTAGTATGTTACCCTAAATTTTGATTGACTTTAATTGCAAGCCCATTAAACAGCAAACACAACACAAGCTTTATTTGAGTTCGAGCATTATTCGTCTTCCCAGAATCAAGCGTCTTACCAAAATCGAGATCGAGGGTCTTCCCAAAATCGCACGTCTTCCCAATATCTATGGGAAAAATTGGCGCTAAACTAGGTAAAATTGGTGCTGCTTTAAATGAAACCCATAAAATAAGCGCATATTCTAACAATATAAGTAATAATTGAAAAGCGCATTCGTTCAATGAACGGTCCCCTCCACTTGTTAGTACAATAATAGATTCCTACTTATAGAAATTCCTACATGCATATTGATGAGCAGAAAACGCTTCCAACAAAAGTTGATACTTTGCACACCTTCTACACGGAATTTAAATCCATCAAGGCAGGAGTTACCCACCCACAATCCTGAGACTGTCGATCCTGCTGTGTAAACGGTGAGCCCATCTAAGTACTTCCTCGCAATTCAGACACTTAAGACGCTGGAAAGTAAGTCGATGTAATGTCATTAGGAATTTGTGTGCATGATTTGCGGTGTAATATGACGTCGGTTGGTACACACATCCAAGACGTGGAGCAGTAATTTGTGGTTGTGGTCAGCCTCACAAAATCAACCCTGCCGAGCCCACTATACATTGAGGATAAACACACATAATATGACGGCAAATAAAGGCAAGTCATAGTCAGAGTTAAGTAGTATTGATTGTAATCCCGGCCATCCTTTCGTCCTGATCATTTGTTCAAACACCCTTTTGTTTCCTCTTCAATTAGATTTAATGAAAGCCAATATTTATTTATCTAGTCCATTACAAATTAAATTATACCACACACTACTAATCCTTCTTCAGTTACACACATATTCTCTTCAGTCCGTTCCGCCTCTCTCTATAACGCACCACCCATCCGAGCCACACTGCATTCTTTCTCTTCCCCATGCTCCTTCCTGCGATGTCCTCATTTTTACTCAAACTACATAAAGAAAACTTTTTTTGTGCATCTGAATTCTTCCAGCTGCGCCTTTACAAATCACTTTGCTACAATAAGTTCTAACCATGCACATATTAACGACAAACACTAAACTTGTCTGAACCAGTCTCACACAATCGGAATTTTTCCTCCAACTCCGCACATCTGCAAGTCCATGTACCGTGGCCAGTAGACAAGGAATTTAATGTAAATAAAACTTGTACAAGAAACATACGTGTGTATAAATTTAAGTCAAGAGCAGAAGCTTTTATTGAAAAATGAACTTTTTGGAACAATATTTGTCAAAATACAAGTACTCGGTTCTTGTCTTTTAGGGAATATGTACGTAGAAAGTCGTAGAAGGAGTGGAAATGTTATTGAGTTAGTATTATTGGTGGGTCTGGAGTAGAATATAAGTCATTGGAAACGATTGATTGCTTTATGGAGTCTGTAGGAAGGTTCTCTGTCTTTCTCTCCTTTCTCCTCCTGCCACAGAGCCGCCTGAAGTACTCCATGGACAGCAAGTGTGACTATATGTAATATACAGGGAAAATATCTATATTCAAGATTCAAGTAATAAGACGCTGAGCCCTTGCATCTAAAAAGTCACGTAGCTTTGAGGGGTAATCCGTCATGATGCCCGTAGCTCCAACCTTCATACACTCCTCAAACTCATCTTCAGTATTACAAACCCAAAAGTAAACCTAAACAGAAAAGAGAGGAAAAATTCTTTGAAATTTAAGTGTAGGGGCGTGTGAGTAGTGGAACCTTAAACCTTACCTGTATTCCACGTGAGTACAAATGTGACATGAAATTGAATGGTCGGCCATACAAGAAAATGTTTGGTAGAGCGAAAAGGATATTCTCAATAACCGATAGACGTCTCTTCTCCAAAATTTGACTGGAACATATTAGAAATATTTTTTATTCTGATACATAAGCTTAGAAAATAGAAAATTCTTCAAGTCTCGCTTTCAAAATCGTTCATTATACAATATATTATACACACTATGATTGAACAGTTTGGAGTAAAGTGACAAGACTGACGTTACTTTTTCATAACACGAGGCAAATAAACTTCAAAGTGTGACTCTCTGATGCGCATGAATGGGAGAAGTCCTGTCAGAGCCATCACAAGAGTAAAAATTACTTTGAACGTACTGAAGAATAAATGTATTTCAGGATCCTGGAGGAGAAAGTATGAAAGTTGGAGTTTTCTATTTTACAGCTAACTTCACAAAAGGCCTTGATAAAAATTAAATGTTTTTAGTTTTTAGTATATCTCCAAAAGAAAGGAAAAGAGGAAGAATACTGTGGAATAGCACAAGTTTGAAGTTTCCTTTTCAGAGTTTCCCCAAACGGTAATGTCGAGACGGCAGAAAGCATGAATTAAGTCCGCCACATTTTTAGCTAAATCCGGATCAAAGTCTTTAATGTCAATGTTGATGGGAGTGCTGGGGAATCTTGAAAACACTTGAATTAAAAGTGGGATCTTAGGCTCGTCCTCTGCACTAGATTCGTCGTGGTAGCTAGCACCTGTTATAGTAAGAAATCTGCAACGTTACGTATGCAGATATTGACATTACATATCGTCGGCTAAAGTGCAAAAGGGGCCATAATTTTAGAAGCGTTGTGCAAGAAGGGGCTATATGCAGCGACAGTTTAATTTTCAACTCAACTGGAACTATCTCGTATTAAGGATTTCTGCGTATGGCCCCTTTTGCACTTTACCGACGACATATTGTTATTAAAGCTAAAATCCCAGTACATACAATTTAATTACGAATTGGTTATAGGTATGGGATTTTAAGGCATGTGCTTAATGTATAGTATTTAGTAAATTAAAAGAAATTTACCGGGTAAGTGCTCAATTGGAATTGAAGTGAGGAGAGGAGGGAAATCCTCATAATTAGTTTCTGACACATTCTTATTTTGACCGGTTAGACGACAGAAATTCTCATCATGAATAACCACAACTTTCCCATCCTTTGAGAGGCGCACATCCAATTCTAACATTTCAGTCCCGTTCTTAATAGCACTGTTGAATATAAGCGCGATATATATCATGAATTTTGAAAAGCTCGTGATAGCTCATTTTCTAGTATTTTAGTATGTATAGAATTATTTAGAATTTTGTACAAAAATGTAATTATTATTACTTTTCGTAGTTGCATAAAGTATTCTCATAGCCCTCCGCCGAACCTTTTCGAACAGTTGCAAATGGGATAAATACAATTATTGCATTTATTATATACAATTAATTATACGCTTATTTAGGGATTAAAATATAGTGTACAGGCAAAGGGTACAAGTTTTGAGGGACTCGGGGGTGCGTTTGTAAGAATCTCCTACGCCTCTTCTACTTGAAACATGCATTTTTAGTATTTTTATATTTTTACCATTTTAGTAAAATTCGTGATTAACTTATTAATTTCGTAAAAGCCATAAAAATATTGGACGGGAGCAGTCGTAGCAAACTCTTTTACCCATCCCCATTTGTACCCGAAAAGGGTTCAGATTTAACAAGTACCAGTTCCGGCCTATTTCAATTGGGGAACCCCACTCGTTCCCAGACCGGTTCCTATTCTCAAGACCCTGGTTCAACCCGTACCCTTGCGTGTACAACATTAAAAGGAAAGATTTTGAACATTTTTTTTAAATGGCAGGTACCTCCTCTGTGGCTAATATGCCTTGCATTGAATTTAATTTTTTTTCTTCCATGAATCAAATGAGGGAAAAACCATAAAACTGAGGAAATGGTCAAATACACGGCTGCGGCCATTGCCCACTCTAAGGATGTCGATGGAAGCATTTTGTGGTCCTTGCGTTCCAAGTAGTTCTTTTCAAGGCAATGTACTTAATGGTAAAGTGACAATTGATTTAACTTCCTTCAATGCAGAAAACTCTGCCGTGTTATGGCAAACACCTGCTCAGTCAGTCCAGAAACTTTGACACGACTCAAAAGTTTTTCCCGTTGCAAGCTATTGGATCAAGCAGGAAACATCCTTGAGATCCTTGTGCAAAGAAACAAATAATAAAATATTTTGAGTGGGTATAGGAACTTTGCAACTGGATCTCCCTCAAACTAGACAAGACACATTGACGACTCAACGACGCGTTCCAACTTCCAACTGCCTGTGATTTCGAAGTACTTTACAGCAAATTTCGCAAGAGCTTTCGATTTCAAAATATCGTTAACATTTTTGGATGAGAAACAATAATATGATACGGTTAAAGTAAACCTTGCTTGCTGCACTGCCTCCAGGCTCCAGCCAGCGGTTGCTCTTAATTGATAATACTTACTGTATCGTTTGTATTGGTCTTTAAACACTGGTTTAAGTATTATAAACTTTAACAAACATTGATGAAAAGGACGTTGAAAACGTTCAACCGTGCTCTAACTATTATGGGGACGGAAGCAGCTAATTGTTTGATGTTTATTTACTCCAGCAGTTCACCATTTACATTATATTTCTCTTGTCAACGCACATGCTCTGACTAAATTGAGTACAAGCAGGGTTAAATTTGACAAAAATTATAATATACAAAAAGGAAATAAATGTAAATGACAGAATATTCCTAGTATTTCCCCTTTCCTTTCAACCTTCCTGAAAACTTTCTTCCCAACTTTTCTCTTCATGCAATTTCCAAGACTTGAGTTTTGAAAGTATGTTTTTTATATCTTAGCAGCAGTTGCCTGTCAAAGTACGATTGGTATTGGTAGTAGTAATCTTTAAGAGTATTAGTACTTACAATTCACAATATGCAGATTTTTACTAGGGCATCAAAGATCTCAAGGGACAGTGACAACAGAAAAAATCTGAATATATAAAATACTTATTTCAAAATAAACAATAATTATTATAATTTCAGTTTTTCGTAAATAAAGTATTAGTGAAAATGATTTTATATATTAATTTAATAGACTGGGAATCTCATTATTTAGCTTAGAGCTAAATTCCAGAATAAACCAAACAAGAAACAATTCCAAGCATTAACAAAGTAAAAAATAGTAAATTAATCGAGAATTTGAGTAGATGACAGAGCAGAGTAAAAACGTACATTGAATGTTGAATTGAATATCGATCACACCACAACCCACAATAATATACAACTGCGGCAACAACTGTCCAATCACAGCAGCAACAGCAAGGAGGAGAGTCCGAAAGTCCGAAGCTTTTTAGCAAAGTAGTGAATTTTCCGAAGTTGAAAATAAAATTTTTTTAAACAAGAACAAAATAAAAATAATTGCAATGCAATAAAAAAAATTGCTGTACAATTTAATAAAATAACAACTATGCAAAGCGCGTAGGAATAAAATTCAATAACACGGACTCAAGACATTCAGGGTATCTTCAGGGTCGGTCAGGTGAAGCGCATAATAATGGGTGGGCTGGGCACGTCAATCGTCAATGCTGGAAATGCAAACGTAAGATACCTCTGTGTTCACTCATCTATCTTATTAACTAAAAGCTTCGAGTTGGGGAGGATGATTGTCATGGTTAGTTGCATATGTACATAACATGTTGTACAAACGCAAAAAGCAACGTTCTAATTCTATTGGGTTTTTTTCACTGAAAGTTGCAAGGATTTCAAAGCAACGGCATGGCGGTTTTGACAAAATGATTTTATTGGACTTTTTTTGTATCGAAAGTAGTGAAGTTTGGAATAAAAAGTATTATTATTTTTTTTTTTTTGCTTGAAAAAAGATTGAAGCATTGCATTGAAAGTTACTTTGAAATACCGATCGGCTCTGCTTTCTACTTTTGTTGTTATCGGAAAGCAGTTGGCAATAATCCCAAGATCCTTGCCAACAACACAACAGGTTGGGGGTTTATTTTAGGAAAAATCCATTATTTGAAATTAGTACGATGTGTGGCTACGTATTGTTAGATTGAAATCACAACAGTAATAAACCATCTATGGACGGAGCACGGGAGAAGAGCAGCGAGGTCCTGACGCGCATCGGACTCCGCATCACCTCTTCATTTTTAAACAGATACCAAAGTAGAGCGAGGCCGAAGCGAAGGTCTGGCTGAATGTACATATTACTTTGCGGAATCGATTTTCTACCCGCTGCTGGCCGCTGACAATCTCTTAAACATGCGTAATCACTCTTTAAAGAACTGGGGGAGCTGAAAAGAACGTACCCATTTGCAATGCCTAAATGTAACTTACTTACAATGCAATGTATTACAATTAATTATTAATTGTTAATTATTATTAATAATTAATTAATAATTATTATTAATAATTAATGAATAATTATTATTAATAATTAATAAATAATTATTATTAACAATTACAATTAATGCACATCGTCACTTTTTTTTACCAATCAAATCATTTGATCAAAACCGGCTATGCCTAAATGTATTCTGAACAATTAATGCACATGGTCGGCAGATTTTATCTCATCCTATCCGAGATTCCCATATCCTCATCGCGGATGGCTTACTTTCTAGTATAGCATAGACATGGTAAAAATGGCGAATGTATTCGCCATTCTTCCATTCAATGACGCTAGGAATTTGCCTTGAATGAAAATATTACTTTATAAAAAGTTCTTGCTTTTAAACTTTGGATGAATTGATGTTTTTTACCTAATCGTTTCCCGGGAAACTTGGTACAAAGCTCAATTCGCTAGTCAAGATCGTGACTTATGAGAACCCCTCCGTTTTCTGACGTGGCAACTGTATCAATTTGGTGAACACATGAAAAGATGAAGTTAATGCCAACGTATACTTTGAAATAAATACGAACGATATAAACTAAAGGAAGCGAATCAAAACATGTAGCCCTTCTTAAGCCCTGGTAAACATGGCAGATACATATGTCAGCTTTTAAAGAAATGCTTTATCATCGGAGATTGGATCGGTGGCAAATATACCGGAATAAACATTTTCATCTCTCCTCCGGCTTGAACTCCAGCATCCGCCTCGTGGTTTTTTTTTCATTCATATTTACATTGCATATGTCGATTGCCCATTCAAGGCTGGCTCTATTGTGGTTAGTTTGTTATAAGAGTTAAAGTTAAGTACAAAAAGCTGATTGTGAGGAAATCTGACTTGTCAAAATTATTAGCCACAATGGATTCCCAAATGTCCTCCACCCACTAAGCTTCATTTGTGAAATTGTGAAGCCTGTTTGAAGCTACGTATAGGGCTGGAGGCTGGAGTTACATACTTTTCTTCACGTTTTTGATAAAATGTGTAGTCTAGAAATCGACCACGTGAAAGACATGACATGTGAAAGTGTCAAAATATTAAAATAGGTTCAACAATAAAATTGTAACGACTGTTTGGACTGTTATCTGATTTGCACTTTTAATTGGATTTTCCACTTGTTGGGTTTAAGGATAAATGCTTCTTCGGAATTATTCTAAGTTGTACGAGTCAAAACGCATTTCTATGATGGGCCTATTGCTATGATGTAACTATGAGATCCTTTGATGGATATGGGAATCCCATTAACGTGCAAATACATTCTTGATTCCAATGAATTTGTAGACTTCAGTGACATCCGTTAAGCTACTTGAGAATTTAAGGTGGAGGTTGAAGTTTATTTAATGTAATTCATTGTAATATTGAATGAAGTCCCCCACTTCTGTGTTACTCTTTGATGAATTATTTCTTTATAATGAAGTAAATTATATATTAACAATATAATGGCAAATAACTCATCCGAAATCTTTGACAGTAACATCATTACAAGCTATAGTGTCAACACTTTTAAGCTTTTCAGTGCATGAAAGAACAAAGTTACATTTCTTATTGCCGTTAGATCAGTAGTGGGAGAAATTCCCGACTGGAAGAAATATGTTTCAGTTTGAAGCAATTCAACTGTCATAATTTAGAGTCCCTGCGGATGTGTGTTGACGGATTGACAGAGGAAAAGGTTGTGGAATTGTGGGAAAATATTTGTCGCCACTCGGCCCTGGAATCTGTAACGATCAAGGGCTACATTAAAGGAGATAAGCTTGATGCCCTGTTGGCATTGGAGAAGTTATTTTTGAGTTGCCTATGGTGACTGAACCGGATATGATATTGAAGTCCATTTCCTCGGCTGGTGTGGTTTTTCCCAACGCTTCCATCTTTTCTATTGACCAAACCGGGGGAGTACAGCTTACATTGCGCAATGTCAAGTGTTATTTGTAAGTCCTTTTCCAAAATGACAGCTCTTGAATTGTGGGTGAACCTCAAGGAGGATAGGACCCTTCCAAGACTGCGAATAATTCTTTTATACAGTAGATTTCCTATATAGTAGCAGCCGAGGGGAACCCAGAAATTCTGCCACTATAGAGAGATGCCGCTATAACGTTCAAAGCATTCTCTCTAACAATATTTAAGCTCATGCCAAATCTGAAGACATCATCAAAATATTAGAACGATTTTTGTGTATTTACGTCAAAAAATAACTTGAGTCTGCCATTGTAGAGGAAATGCCATCTTAGGGGAAACCACTTTATGGGGAATTTACTGTTCTATGTCCTTATGATATTTTTAAATTTTTAGGGCGGCATCAGCCCCCTTTGTCCGTACATCAGTACGTCCGTCTGTGTGTGGTCCATCCATCACCACGATGACTCAAAAAGTACAGGATTTCGTTCAAATTTTTTGTGAACATTACTTAGGTCCATATCTCGTACGTATGAATTCATTAATGGTTGAACTCGGTCCCTGTGTTCGAGCACACAAAAATAAAAACTGACAATAAGACATTTCTTTCCTATTAAACTTTTTATCCGATGTCCATGAAATTTTTTACACATGTGCAACATAATGTTAATAATATTTAGTAAAATTATTGTTGAAAGATTGGTAGCGTAGTTTTTGAGAGAAAAAACTTTTGAATTTAAAAATTTGAATATCTTCAAAGCTGATCAACTTCTCCTTCACCAATAACATTCCATCATCCATTTGCGTAAATACGTTATATAAGGTTGTCATAAAAAATTTAAATATTCTTTACAATCCATTCTCATGAAAATTCCATGTTGAGCATTATCTCCTCACACCCTTCAATTTTTTCCTGTATTGCAAGCATTTTAATCACAAGGTAAGGTATCTCTACAGTGACCTTGTCAACATTTGATTGTGCACAATATAATAATTTCCCCTCTTACTGCTTCGTTTAACTGGTAACTTCGTTTAAGAGGTAAAATATTCTATTGTGCTGAGGTTTAATTGCTTCATCCTAAGCTTGGTCAATCTATCCATTTTTTGGGTGTAGAGCCCAAAAACCTATCTACGCGTAAGTTGTAGGGTGACCGTTACATCTACAAATACCCCCTGTGAGCACCCGTCTATTTGTCTATTTTCTTGTTCTACACTTAGTTTATAGATAAAATGGTCATTTTTTCCCATTCACTGTAATGCTAAAGTATCTACAAACATCGTAGATTAATCTATTTGTCTACAAAAATCTACAAAAAAGGGGTCAACCCCCTAATTATCTATTTCCGAAGCCACGCTTACTTCATCCCGAACCAACGTTCCTCAATAAAAAATGCGGTTTACATTTGGAAACCACATATTTTAAAATTTTATCACCGTCATCAACCGACACATTATTGACACTTGGAATTTGCAACATTAATTTTGACTCAAATGAAGGTGTGCAAAGAAATTCATCCAACTTCGTTGTACAATATTATATCATTTTTGAAAATCATCATAATAATTATTGTCAGGAATCAGGAATACAATAAAAAGTGAAAAACAAGTTTTCGTTTTCTGTCAGTTTATAAGTACTACGATTGGTTGCCCCTTTGAAATTTGTAATGAATTGCCAAAACATTTGCAATGCACACTATAGCATGGGGATTCGAAAAAATATGCATATTATTCACCAATAGTATTGAAATTCTAATGATCTCCTCTAACAATGAAGTAGGGTATTTAAACTCATGACCTTGTAAATTATGTTCATCATAATATAAATTACTATTTATCAAGTCCAAGCAAATAATTTTTCAGGAAATCATCATGAATAAGTTGGTGAAATTGTACCAAATTTTCATAATTTTAGCAGTTGGTTTAGCTTACGAGGATGTAGGTGTAAATTTTAATATTACCATGGAAAGTTTGAGGATTTCAGGATTTCAGCAAAGTTTGGGTTCAGGATTTCAGGAAAGTTTGGGGATTTCAGGATGTCAGGAAAGTTTGGGGATTTCAGGATTTCAGCAAGGTTTGGGGATTTCGGGATTTCAGCAAGGTTTGGGGATTTCAGGATTACAGCAAATTTTGCGGAATTCAGGATTTCAGGAAAGCTTGGGGAATTCAGGATTTCAGGAAAGCTTGGGGAATTCAGGATTTCAGGAAAGTTTGAGGAATTCAGGATTTCAGCAAGGTTTGGGGAATTCAGGATTTCAGGAAAGTTTGGGGAATTCAGGATTTTGTCAAGGTTTGGGGAATTCAGGATTTCAGGAATCCTTTGGGGGTGATCAAATTCCAAAATTGTTGGGAATTCCTACTTACTGACCGTTGGAAACTTTTAAATTGTACCGTACAATATATCCAGAATCATATCAGTACATATAATATAAGTAATTTGGATACAGACCCAGAAATTTTTGAATTTTTCCTCTACAAAACCGCGAAGCATCGAAGCTGCTACGGATAAATCTGTGAATCAAAAATCGAATATGTAAGGAATTTTTGATTTCTATTAAAGCAATACAAGCAAATTTGAGAAATTGGTTACAAAAATGGTTCCATGAAAACAACAAGTTTTATTCTTGGAGCGCCACTCATTGTTTTAAATCATGGATTTCTAAGTGGTCACAATTGTACGGATGAAAACATGTTCCCAAAGAGCGTCAAGAATGGTGAGAAGTCTTAATCTGACCTACCAGCTGCAGCATCAATACATATTACATACATGCAATTTGACTAAAGCTTTAAAAAAAATTTCAGAATACTTACGGGAAAATAATGGAACTACACGACGGAATATTTTAATTACGGATTGGTCTTCCATTGCAACACAAAATCTTTGGAAAAGCTTAAGGTCGTTGTCATCCTATGTAACGGCAGCAATGAACGTGGATTGTTGGGAAACGTCTGGCTCAGATATTGGCCTACGTTATTCGTCAACGCTATGTTAAATCATCTGATATACACAGTGTGGGACATAGCTTAGGAGCTCATGTTTCGAGTTCTACCGGTAGATTCTTATTCAACCAAACGGGAAAAAAATTTGCAAGATTAACAGGTGCCATGCATCAATTTATTTTCTAAAAATAAATTTTATCCGATTAAATTTCCTGGCTAACATGATGACTGAAGATATATTTTATAGGACTGGATCCTGCAGGACCATTATTTTATTCTGCCAGGGTAGCCTCTCCAATGACTAAAGATGATGCAGAATTTGTAGATGTCATTCATACATCCATAGGGACTTATGGGAAGGCTACAATACAAAAATTGGACATGTTGATTTCTACCCAGATCTTGGTTTATTGGGTCAAAATGGCTGTAAAGAAAACTTTTTGGAAACTACCTTCGATTTAATTACCTTGGGTATGTTCATTTATACGCTTTATATGGTGTCACTATACGAACGTTACTGGTTGTTTAAACCAATTAATTCAATTTATTTTTGGATCCTGTATGTAGTGCTCGGACCAATTCAGTTTCGAATTGAAATATTTCAATTCAATTCAATTCAATTCAATTTGGTTCACGCTTTT
>JAQFXU010000812.1:0-39780 GCA_034693705.1 Spatulosminthurus flaviceps
TTTTAATTTCTCGGGATAATCTCCTCGGGATAAATTCCGCGGGATTAAAGTCGTCGGGAATCCCGTCCGCGGGATTATATCTGACCACGGGGTCAATAACGGTTCTATGAAAATCAGGTTTCTTAAAAGCTGAACTTAATTTTTTAAAGAGCTTCAGTTCAGATAATTTAAGGACAATTGTCGCAACATGCAACAGTTGGCTTATCCAGTGCACTTATCTGCATGGCACAAGCTGCAATCTTTCCAATCCACAATTCATTTTGCTTAGAGTTCAAAGATGAAATATAAAACCATGTTTGCCATATCGCCAACCGCACTTCCCACTGTATGGTGTATAGGATTTTTCAGTCCATGTTCCGTTGTTATCGCCAATAATCCCTCCAGTATGTATTTTTCAAATACGCTTAAAAGCATGTCATTTTTTAGTCACTCGAGTCAACATGGAACTTTCTATAGAACAGATGGAAATTTCTATATTTCAGCTGGTTTTTATGTTAAAAATACGCAAAAAGATGAACAGCCAGTTTTCAGAGTTCACCCAGTTTACAGCCGCAATGACAAAATAATTATTATAGAACGATAAAACGTCGATGAAATTACTTCACTATGTCCTCCTCACCACAATCCTCAGTAACAAACGTGCCTTTGAACTATACTCATTCGAATTTATTTTAATGAAATAGGTCGGGGACTTCCTACATAGCCTTAATCATGCGTCAGTTATGGACCACAAATAACTCAAATCTGTTTCCGTTAGAACAAATATGGTTTTAATAACAATTTGCCTTTTAATGCGAAATAGTCATTTTAAAACGTGTATTTACCCATCTTATGTATAGCTTCAATAACAAAGTAGCAGAGTGTCAGTCAAAACTACTCTTCAGCACTCATCACAACTCCCGGAAGATATAATTGCTGTAAACGAAAGTAGAGCATCATTGAAGACTTGTTCGTGAATCACGTTGAATATATTTTTTCTCCTAATATATATACATGGCAAAGTGTAGTACTACTTATAGATTATTTGTGTAAAACGCTTTTATAAACTACAAAAAGTTTCGTGTCTCATTGAAGCTCCAGTAAATACCTTCCTTCAGAAAATTTTTTCGAAAGGAATGTCACAGTCGTCATCTTGCGGAATCGGCTGCACGCGTCGTTTTGCAATAAATCCTTTGATTGCCAAAAATGCGAACAGCAAAACAAGGAAGGTAGCAATAAAACCAGATGTTATCCAAGCCATACTGCTGTAGTCGAATCCATGTTGATTACTGTCTGTAGCTGTTGACGCGATTTGGTTTCTAAAATAAAAACAATTAAGAATACAGATCCGAAAATTTTGTCTGTTTTTAGCTTGACAGCTTAGATTCACGTTTCCTTAATATTTTGGTTGTGTGTAGAGTAACATTCTTTCACGCACGAGAATAAATAATCATTCTAGAAAACTCACTCGGGAGATTTAGTCGATCCCTCATTATTGCCAACTAACTGACTGAATTCGTCAATCAAATCGCCCACCCCACCTTCTCCAAGTCCATCCATTTTTTCCAAGTACTTAAGTCTGAAGTATTTATATAAGATGACAACTTAGTATATTAATTATAAACTAGAAACGAAATATGGTAATTTGAACTTATATTAAAATTCCATAGACATTAATACCTTATTTAAGTATCTTATTCCGGCGTCGGGTGTCGGGTTCCAGTAATTGCTCACAATTGAATGTACGTGTAGAAGCTTAAATTTAAAAATATTTAATAATTGCTTCAACAGTACTACTATTTTAAGCTTGTGGCACAAGTTAGTTTTCTTTCTTCTTAATCATGAGTTTGAGCAGAGCAGAACCTCTGCAGCTAACGCAAGATTTGTTGAAATATTCAAAACTGTTACAGTTAGTAAATGCTAATAATTAAGTATAAATGGATTGACGTAAAACTTCTGAGATGACAGCTTCTCTCATGCCTCTTTTTGTATCAATAGGAGTAAAAATATTCTTTAGTTCTTATCAATAGTACTATATAAGAAACTAATGAAATATGCAGGTCAAATTTTCGATGATAAACAGCGTAATAAAATCAAAATATCCTTGCACGTCCTACCCTACATGTACTACTGTATAATCTCAGGCTCTTTATAAAGGAAGTATTTCTTGGCAGTAAAAATAAAATCTGTATTGCATCTCGTATGTTCTTAAAAATGTAGAGTTCAAATGTTTGGTTCTGTGCAGGCTTATGGTCAGCTTACATGCATCTTTTATCATCAGTGTATGAGTGTACGTACGTATGTAAAAAAGACCCTTTATTTTTTTAATCCTACACATGCACAACCAGAAATGTTGCTTCAGCACTTACAGTTTGTGTATACTTTGAGCCTCTAAGGCACAGTACTTTATTACATGGAAGGGGGCATGTACCCACATGCATCCAGCAGCAGCGTAAAAGAAAATGACAAAAAAACCCAGAATGTTTGTCTGTATATTATATGCATCTGTATAGTATACGTGTAACTAGTAAGGCTAACATTTCAGGCCTTAGAAGTCTGGTTATTTAAAGGTTTGGTAATCTCATCCTAAAAGTCCAGAACAGCACGAGGGAGATACAACATATACAATATATTAGATTACAAAAAGTGTATGTGCAGTTCTATATGGATGCATGCTGGTTGCATCAACGTAAAATAACGTCCACATGTAAAGTGTAAAAGTTGTCAAAGTAACTTTGCATGCGCGTATGCACTGGAAAGTTTTGGTTGAGGAAACTTCATCCGTGATATAAATAATTCAGGCTGGCGATGGCGATGTTGGTGCACATAAAAATACTTACTGAGCAGAGCGTTTTGGTAGAACTACTACAGTCGTATAAGATAATCCTCATCCTCACAATGACCTAAGGATTAACTTACACGCTGCTGGAACTTTTAAAAGATTGTTTACTGAAAAGAATGATGATGAAAATGTGAAGATGCATTTAAAATGCTTGCCGTGACAAGTAAAAAATATCAAAGAGATACTTGCATTTAAATTTTAATGACCATAAGCTCAGAGAGCAGAGAGCCACTTATGGACTTTTCTTGTAAGTACATACATCTTGTTTATGTCCTCATATAGCTCTGGTGTTTGCCCTGCTTGTGAACTCTTTTCAACTATTCCACATGTTCGTATACAGATACAGGACTGTGAACCCAAAACTCAAGATATCAAATTGAGAGAAAAACGTAAATTCAATCAACATAGTTCCAAAGTTCAAAAGAATTGTGCATATGTAATTATAGTAATTTTCAGCCAAGCATCAAATACATGCGTACGATCATTAGGTGCGTGTGGTAGTAATTTTTCTTCAATAAAGTGCACACATTAAGGCTGACCTATTGTTAATCAAAGCTTAAAATAAAACAAGCCTTTAGTACTATTTATTAGCTATTCATTTTAAAATGATCGTTGTGAATTTTCTTAGACTTTTTATGCCATCCAGCGGAACAAGAAAGTACAATGGATCAGGAATCATTATCACTGCAAGCAGAAACTTGCGCTTGAACATGATGATATTTTGTACTTTTTAGAAGAATTTTTGCTTCTGACTCCGTAGTATACGAATTTATAAATAAATAATTGTATTTAAGGACCCTCTTCATGCGTTTGTACCACCATTTTTTAAATGATTTTTTTTAAACGACAATATGTAGAAAGTTTTATAGTGATTGTGGAAATCCTACAAAATGTATAGGAGAATTTTGGAGAAGGTTTTTCGAACTCTCAGCCTAATTTATTTTTGGTCCAACTTATTGTTTGTTCTAATAAATAATTTGTTTAGAATATTTTGTCCTTATAGAAAGAAATAATGGGGTTCACTACCTTTTCGGTTTTGTTATTTGTTAGTAACAACCTGTTGAGCTTAAGATTTAAAAGAAAATTAAATTAAAATGGTAATAGCATAAGAAGTTTAAAAAATACAAATATTGACATTGCATCATTAATACAGAGTTTACTGGAATTGGTTAAGAACATCCATAAGAAATCGTTCGCTGAAATGAATAGGTTTATAGGCGGGTAAAAAGCCCTCTAGAAAGCCCAAATGACCTCCTCTAGCGGATACGAGCATGACTAAATTCGAGCCATCTTCTACCGCTTCGCGGAATGGTAATGCTAAGTAGAATATTAAATTAATATTACAGAACCGGCGGCAAATAGTGGATCATACAATATAAGCTATAAAAAAATAAATGGCAGCAACTTACAATCTGCTGGCTGCATCGGATCATCAGCAGCACAAAGAGCAATTACAGGAATAGGGAAATTTTTGACACGCTGTGTAATTCTTGTGTCATCATAATATTCCTTGAGATTCTTGTAGTTAAAATGGGGCACAGTAAAATTTATATCGAAATTTCGAAGCGTCGTGATTTTCTTCAACATATCATCTACATCCATTTTGGTCTGTAACACCTTCCGATTTTTCTGCACTAAAGTTCGAAGACCAGCGGCAACCCCATTATTTATAAAGTATTTATTGATTGGTTGCTCGATGGATGCAGATCCCGAATGAGGATCCCATACCGGGCTAATGAGTACAGCGCAATGAAATATTTCCTTGGCTTCTTTTGGTCGTCTGTCCATGTACTGACTGATCAATATTCTAATAATAAAAGAACAATACTATGAAAATTCTTATTCGTTTCCCATGAATAAGTATTCTTGGGTTGACTGCCCTTCTATGACAATGAATCTTTATAAATCAGAGAGTTCCATGCAAATTTCCAGTATTACCCTCCAAACGACGTTCCAACCGCGATCTTTTTGTGATCCGAATATTTCGACGTCAGATATTTTAATACTTCTTCCAAATCGTCTATATTTGTTGCAGAAAACAAGCGTGGAGTCTGTGGTAAAACGAAAATATTTTTCAATCAATATTTTACACATAGTTTACAACATTATCCCCATTTTTAACTCTCAGTCAAAGCCTGAACTAAAATATTTCATGTCGCTAAGAATTAAATTATTTTACCTTAATTGTTACTCCTCCCAAGCCACGATTATTCATAACAACAACCGTCGCGCCTTTGGATACACTTGCTAATGCCAGAGTTTTAACGTAACTTGTTTGAGAGGATGAGGTAACACCGGGTAGAAGTAAAACAAGTGTGTTCCTGATAAGTTCAGTAATTTATTACGTTGTTTTAAACTATTTTATTAATAATATTAATTATTATTATTATTAATAGCGTTAACGATAAGCACAAGAGTAATAATTTCTTTCGTCACCTCTTGCAATTTATTTTCATTTGTTGAGGTTCTAAAAAATCCAGCCCGATTTCTCCTCCATCTTGTAGGGTAAATATTTCCCTCGTGTAGGGAAGACGATTTTCATAACGTTTAGTTAACCCAAAAATTGACTGTAGAAGTCCATGAAAATAGAAAATTGTTGGGTAGTACACTTGATTCACAGTCTTAAATTTTTTCACCACTTCCAATAATTGTGTGTTGCTCCCATAAATCTCCACTTTCTATAGTGTGCAAAAAATATCATTTTTTTATGGATCCATTGAACATGTTATTCACAGATTCTTACCTAAAATGCTGGGAGAACATGAATTTTAATCTGAATAGTTCTTTTCACTATACTTACCTTGGCCGCAACCAAAAAATAGTAACATACAATAAATAAAATAACGTAAAGAAAAATAAGCAAATCCATTGCGAGCTGGTTTTCAGTGCAAACCACAGCATGCAACTACTATTTTCCACAAGGGATTCCTTTCCTTTGTAGTATTTACTTACGCTGAGAAGCCATTGCTAATTTAGTAGCAATTAGCCGCTATCTTTTTACAGGGACAGGGACAGGTTGTTAGCTCCTTGTATATATGTATTGTATTATTGTATATACCCTAAGCAAATTCTTCAACCATGCATTGCAATTTGCTGTCCATGTTGAGAATCCCCACCAGAGTTGGGGAAAAATCCCACGCTGTAAAATAAAACTAAAGGAGGTAAATAAGTATTTACTGCAGAGTTCTTATTTAATAAACAGTAGAGATAAAAGTTATTATAATAATAAAATAATAGCAATGTCTTTGCAAGCGACCAAAAAGCATCTAATTGAGCTTATAATTAAATGTATGCGATATTTTTGAAGTTATTTCATAATCATAATAGCAGGCTAGTTCCAGAAAAATGTTGTGTGTCACGATGTCGCAGTCATCTATTATTTTATGTTCCTTTTTGTTCCTTATTCCCTGCATTTACCAAACGATTGCTAAATAAACCAATAAAATATGAACCAAGAAGCATAACAGCTTTCGCAATGTGTAGCAGTCCTGAAAATACAAATTCCTGAACCAAATACAGCACTCATTCTTCAGTTTTGAATAATATAGAATAAAGTGATTTATACAAACATACGATTTTCACAGTAGAAATTCCACTATTTTAAAGAGAAATAAAAGAATAAATATTTAAAAAGCAAAACATATGGGGATGGTTATTAGATAAAAAAGTAATGAAAATAAAAAATGTAAACTACATAAAGTCAAATCATTCAATTGTTGTAGAATGTAATGAATGTTGGATGAAATAAAGTCTCTTTAAAGAAAATGATTTGAAATCAATTTGAATTGGATTTTAGGCGAAATCTTAACTCATCCGATATGTCGTCGGGTAAAGTCCAAAAGAAGATATATGCAGAATTTGCAGAAATCGCTTATTCATAATAGTACATACATACTGAATAGCGCCTTTTGGACTTTACCCGACGATGTATTATACTGCATAGTGCATTTTGAAGAAACTTTGGTTGAAGTTGACACTTGGCAATTCGGTAGAAAGCTTCCTGTCGTGTGTATTGTACAAACATACAATTTAATAAATAACAGCCAATAAACGTTGTAGCACCTATAGTGCTCATAATAGCACCTATTGTGTGCGTGTGTTCGTCCTTTGCCTGTGCCCAGGACTATTTTATTTCATATACATACAGACTGCCGATGAAAATAATGATCAAAAATTATGTTTGTTACAAACACACATGTATATATTCACATTTACACACCTTGAGAATTTGCAATAAGAACTTTATTGCACAAATTCTCTGTCTATTAAATTTCCCCTCCATGGAAGTTTAACATAGGAAAATAATTGCATTGCAAACAATAACCTTTCTGACTGCTCATTGTCAGTTCAGTCAGAGCGTTCCTTTCCCACGTCAAAGAGAGGTGAGAGAAGTGCTACTGGCTAAAAGATTCTTTGGAGCAGAGGGAAAGACTGCCATTGTTTTAGTCGTTTTCTTTTGCATAGAATGTAATATCTCTGGATTCAAATTACTTTGTAGTTATTTTAGGATTCTATTATAATAATAATTATTTTTGGTTGGCTGATTCGACGGGGTATTAATTAATTTAAGAACTTGGTAGTTACGCAAGCTGACAGCTAACAATGAGACATTCCACCGTTCTCCAATGCACGCACATATACTTATTTACTCGCCCTGTATTACATGGATACATATACTTGACAGCTTTACTGCTGCTACAACGCTGGTATATTATCCTGATTGGATTTTTACACCATCATTATCTACGGTAAGGCGAGCTTGACCAGCAAACCTCTTACTATTCTCATTCTCAGCTATTTCGTTGGGCACTTCAATCTGCATAGCTTGATTAGGAAGCTGTAACTGGAACGTCATGCAAACTCTGTAAACTTGAAACGTCGTCTCTCGTCTCTGCTTCTACAGTTTAAAGACCAAGACAGCATTAATCATGACTTAATATGATAGTAACATCAAGTTTATGGCATAAACTATAAGAAGTTGGAAAGAGATGAACTTTAGCCCTCCTAACTCAATGTGAACTACCAGATAGCCTTGTGCCTTGTTATTAATTTTTAACGAGTTCCATGCAAAAGGTATTACGTAAATCGTTGCCAGCTCAAACTTGCATTTAATTTTAATCACTAATTTTATCACCGCGATACTTAAGTACTCAACTCAGCTAACTTCATAATTCATTTAGGGGAAGGAGACCAGCCCAATTTATCCCTGATGTTTTGAAGTACAAGTCCGAGCAAATTAATCATGTAAGGTTTAGAGTTAGAGAAAAATTGGACATGTTCGGAATTTTCCCCACTATTGGCCAGAAAACCCACGGGTGGAATTCTGTGACTACAAATGTAGCAGGTAACAACGGCTGCCCAGGTCGAGTTTAACAAATAAAAGCATACACAAGTTTTCAGTCTCCTGATGGGAATTTGTGATTTATATGCCTTATCGGAACGTTTGACCAGTGCATTCATGGCTCATGTATTCCCAAACATCTTTGTTACCAAAGTCACCGGAGATTTGAACAAGTTGAGGCAAAAAGCAGTACGAAGATGCGATTATTATTACGATTTCCGGTTTCAAAATAACAACTAATAAATAAAATAACAAAATAACCAAAAATAATAAGAAAAAATCCTGAAACTGAAAAAAAAACTTGAAAAATTTGATTTTTATAATTTCTTTGCAAATTATTGTTACTCTAAAAATAAAATTGTCACTTCAAAATCACTTTTTGCAAAGCGCGCGATTTAGCCAAAACATAAAAGTACCCTTTATTATTAAGGGTACTATATACTTGCTCTTCAGGTCCAAGCACGAAATTTTGTAAGGGAGTTCACATTTACACATTTACTTAAACGATTGCAAAACAAATTTCATATAGCAAGCGGGGAAACACCTTTAAAAAAATACGTAATGCTATTTAAACGGTGACCATGTTGCAACGAAGGGCCTGAATTTGTTGAAAACATTGAATCACTCCCAAAGTGTGGACGTGGAGACTTGAAGGCGAAGGCCACAAAAATTTGGGTGAATGTAGTTTTTCCCCGCATCGAAAAATCTTGTTTTTGGAGGTTGTAGCAAACGTTAATATTACGCTTACGCTTCGGAAACGTTTTTTTGTGCATAGTCACCTCCTGACCTGACTGACCAGTGTAACCTGTAAATACTGTGTAACCAGTAACACGTGCGTCGACGAAAGCTTCATTTGTGATTTATTGTGAAGTAAATAGCATAACAAGAGCAAGAACTTAAGCACTAAAAATAAAGTAAACTGCATGCATTTGAATGGACTGCAGCAGTAAACGAATGGAAAAATTCGATAATAACGCGGCTGTCCATCTGTTCACAAAAAAGTAGGCCTTCCTAAAATAATAATTGGAGGCAACCTATTGGAAATTATTTTACAGACGAAGCATTCATTTTTTGTTGAAATGGAGCTATAGTTCTTGGGTTTGGAGACGAGAATACCATCTTTTACTAGTACGTTTCCCCCGTTAAAATAATTCTAATAAATAATTCAACCTTTGCAGAATACCAACATCTGAACATCTGACGCAAGGATTCAATATAAATGGCGATTCATAACAGCATAAAAAGAAATGGCAGCATAGCTTCTAGTCTCTCAAGTGATTCAGAGTTCGATGAAGATGACGACACTGAGGAAACCCTTGCATACACTTGGCTTGGGAGGAGACTTAAGTCTTTGGTAAACGAACTGAGGAATCAGGAATCTAGACCATCCTTTAACCGACCTGATGAAAATAACTTCGAAACAAATGATATGAAAGTCTCTAGTGGATATGCCCTTATCAAAAATAAGCGCCACCATCGAAGTGTCCGGTTCCGTAGAAGATGTGTTTTGTTATTTGCCTGGACAATTCTGCTATTTAATTTGGTAAGCTTTTGTGCGCACAAATATCTCTCAACTATTATCTATACCTCTATATAATCTTTCTGATTTACAAAGATTCTGAATTTCTTTGGGATATTAATTCCAAGCTATAGGATACAATTATCTTATATTTTGATTGTACCTTAATTTTTGGTCTTTTTCAAATTTTTCTGACATCTCTAGATTCTTGTTGTCTCCCTGTCCATTATCCAACTTGTGGTTAAATATCAACGTCCGCGTACATTTGGATGGCGCAAGGTTCTGCATATTTTAGACATACCCTTTTGGTATGAAAATTCATGTCGTAGAGACTCAAACCGTGTATTTGCAGAAGCCAGGGATTGCAATCGTTTTAGAAGCGAAATGTTCTGCCCAATAGCCGTAGGACTGTCTACGCTTCAATTGATATTTACAATTCCCTACACGATTTTACTGCTCCCTATAGGCATTACTTTTATGCTTGTAAAGAAATCTCGACCGTACTTAAAAACGCTCGTAAGCTTTCCCATAGTTTACAAAAATGTACAAGTTAGAAAGAAAAATTCTCGAATAATTTAATTCTATCTTATGCAGTTGTTTATAAAGCTGCATATCGGCATTTTGTAGGTTTCCATCCTTTCTTCAGCTGTGGTTTTTATTTGCTTATTTTATCTGTCACGAACAGTTCTTATGTACCGGCATGTTTATCTAGAGCTAGAAAATAATATGAAAGAAGAAATGGACGCCAGCTCAAAGGTAGTTACGCAGTGGTGGGAGGAAACCCAGAGGGAGGTAATTGTGTTGCTTATTCAAAATAGAGTACAGGAACTTATATTATATACATTTATTTATACTATTAATTGCAAAAAAAGAAGTTGTGTTAACAGGGCAAATGTTGCGGAATAAGAAAACCTCAGGATTGGAACAACAAATTTTTGGGTCCTTCGCAAAGCTCCAGCTCTCAGACCGCTTCTGCAGTTTACCCGGGTTCATGTTGCGACCATACTGTACAGATTAATAACATAAAATAGTTTTTAAAAATATTCATGCATAAGGTTTGTTAATATCTACAGTTTTGTTGCGATTCCTGATAAAAACCCGTGCGATTTATTTTTTGCAGAAGTCAACCTGTTCAAAATTACCCTCAATCAGCGAAATTTACACTGATGGTTGTTACGAGAGAGAAGTAAAGAAGATTCACTTATACGCCATACTAACGCTTGCAATTTTAATACTTTCGGCGATGTTGTCGGTAATTTAATTAGGATTTATTTTGTCCTCATTTTGTTTCTTCCTTCTTCATAAAATAAATTAAAGAGTTGTTGTTAGTGCAATGAAGGCAGTTATTTCTCCCTTTTTAGCCTTTACTGAAATTTATGTTTTACTTCATTGGAAGAATCACAAAAAAGTATATTGGGTGAGTATTTAAGAGTATTTTACTTCATAAATTTCCTACTGAGTCTGGATAAAAAATAGCTTCTAAAATGTATCTAAAAACAGACGAAAGACGGGCAACTTACGAACAAACTTACTTCGATGTGAGGTATACGGAATACTAGAACTTGTAGGGTTCAATAAATCAGCTAACAGCACCAATTTGGTATTCTTCGGAAAGGACATACTACCTACGGATCAAATCAAGGCACGAGTAAATCACCTGAGGATATTTAAGGTGATAGTTCAACGAAAACGGAAAGTTGTAGCTCGAATTAAAGTCCGGTCTATCGCACAATCAGAGAAGAATCCAATGGGAAGAAAATCTGTAGTATACAAAATGGCGAATGATCTTCAACAGGGAATTATTCTCATTAAGTTTTGAAAACCGAAAAAAATATCGCAGATGTAACATGCATATCTCTAGTAATTAGAGTAATTAGTAAATCTTCCAAAAATATTAAAAGCGCAAATATATGTCTTTGCATTTGAGTAAAACCATCAATACTATTTTACCTGCCAGCTCATTGTAATTTGTAATATAATTTTGGTCAACGTAGGAGAATTGAGAATTTTAAAGCTCAGAGATTAACATCTATAAAGTCAAACTAAAAGCAATGGGTTACTTTTCCTCAAATAGGAATTAGGGATGCCAGAAACCTTTTTTTCTGGCAGGGGGTAAAGTCGGTTTTGGCTATGAATTGCTGGACAAGAAATACATTTTGGTGGTGGTTGCAGGACGGTCACTTGCATTGTACGGAAGTTATGGGGGTTTTTCGGTTTATTCGTATATTTAAAACAAAATTACTCAAAAGCTGGTTAACCCATTTTGACGAAACTTTCACCCTTCTGTAGCATTTTTAATTCCTCAGATCAGGTTTTGAGCAAATTTTGAAATTCCAAGAATTAGTTTCAAAATTTTTAGAAAGAAAAAATCGATATTTTGAAGAAAAAATCAAAATTTTGAAACTAATTTTTGCAATTTCAAAATTTGCTCAAAACCTGACCTGGGGATTTAAAAATGCTACATCATCATCATCATCATCAAAAGCCTTAAAAATGCTACAGAATGGTGAAAGTTTCGTCAAAATCGGTCAACCAGCTTTTGAGCAATTTTGCTTCATACGAATAAACCGAAAAACCCCCAAAACTTCCGTACTCCTGCAACGACCACCAAAATGTAGATCTTATCCAGTAGTACGTACCCAAAACTGACTTTATCCTCTGCCAGAAAAAAGGCTTTGCATTCTTATTTTAGGAAAAGTAACCCAATACGAAGATATTTTACTGATGAGAGAGAGAGATCCACAAAAATCCTAGCCGCTGTCGTAGAGAGAGCGTGTGTCAAATTATTTGTTTTTAAATTAGTTCATTACTAATGCAATGAAATGACTCGTTGGCTGATTTCATCATAAATAATGGTTTGAGATTTTGCGAAAACTCAAAGTGCATGATACAAAATATTGCTCTATATTTATATGGATTGCTTCAAACGTTGCATTCGACAAAACAATACACTTTTTGCTGTTTCCCCGCCCTTAATTAGCCACTGCACTAGGTGAGTCACAAAAGAAAAGTTTATTACAATCGAAATTAATTAAGTAAAATAGAAGAGCAGGTCTATATCACAAACTGCTTATCATTAATGCCGGGTGAATGTAAGTTTTATGATGGGCTGTTCTATAATAATAATTGCTTCAGGTCTTCTCGACGAAGAAGTACTCGAGTAAATTATTTGAGGCTTTTCAGCTCCAATAAAGGATTATTTATTTTGATTCCAAGAAGCTTAGACACATTTTGCTATCAAAAAATCAAAAGTAAGGAATGAGCAGAAAGAATATACAACCCCCTTGTACTGCTAAATTTGAGAAGCTAGCTAGACCCTTATGATATCTATTAACAATTAAGACAAGGTACAAAGGGATCATAAATGTAATTAAATAAACAATTGGAATTGTGGGTACTTTCGAAAAGGATTTTCACTTGACTGAAAATCCGCTGCTGAAAGATCCTCCATACCCAAACCCCGTTCCTGGAGAGGTAGGACCTGTAATAATGAGCCGCTTATTTTTGACCTCGTGTTTGATTTTGTTCACATCGACAGAATCAGGAACAGTCATGCTGATCAATTTTTCCGATCGACCTTTACTGATTATTTTCCAAGTAATTGTTTTGCCCTCCGTTGTGACCTTCACGTCGTCCGGTGTTCCGACGTAAGATTCAACTGTGAAAACTTTATTAAGGGATCTCGTGTTCACAGACAGACCGGATGATTGAATATTGTACCCATTTGAGCTTACATGGGAACTACCAAACTGTCGAATTCTGAAATTTGGTAAACGGTGTTCAGTTATTTATAATTGAGCAAACCTTTCACGTCAGATTCTAAAAAATTTCGTTGCTATTAAAATCATACAAAATTATGTCTATTACGCAGATTTAATTGAGCCTGCGCCTGCCTGCATTTGAGGGAAATACTGCGGTACTGATGGTATAAAACTATTCACTGGTGCATGAAAATAGTTCATATTTTGATTTCCCAAGCAGGCTACCCATTGAGGTGTCCCAGGAAAAGCCCCCGCGCATTGGTGTCCAGATACCATCGGGTGAAAGCCAGAGAAACCACCAAAAAACTGGCAGGAAATTAACAAGGGCAAGCTGCAGCAAATAACCAGAAATGGTAGCACGGTTGATAATTTTATGCTGATCATTTTCAAAATGTGGTAGTTTTTTTGTATTTGTTTAGCAGTTAAATTAACTATCACCGGGAGTGTCAAACTATTGAGTAATGTATATTGAGTGATTGCCAGGTGTTCTTTGGTCTGGAGATTGTTGATGAATAATTTATGTTACCCTTTCAAATCTTCAGCTACGTGTGAGGGAAATGCAAGGTGTATGGTTGTTTTTATTGCAAAATGAATGCGTTGATATCACCATTCAATTCATCAATCGTGCATTACTTTAATCAAATGTGCATTTTATATACTCATGTCTCACGATTCTTAATAACAATTTTATTCGATTTTAATTTACGTGAGTCATAAAGAGGATAATCATATAATATGTTATGACATGCGGATGTGTAATTATTACTCATGCGTGTATGGTGTAAGCTTGGTTTATGAAAAGACCTCGCGTAAATAAGTGTACTTACTTACATATATGTAATTCATGCAAGACCATAAAGGTGAGTTCCAGATTGATTTTATTGGCTTTAACAACGACTTTTCAATCATGGTTGTTTATCACAGGATAACCTATTTTTATTTCAGCATGTATATAAAATAAAAATACTCGCGAATAAATCCAACACTTGAATGCACCTTAATTTCTTGTCGAAGAAATTTAGCCAACCAAAGCATACAAATCTATTCAGAGCGAATTCATGTCTCTCTGTCTAGTATATAATCTATGAAAAATCCATTCATACTATCGTGTTTTTACCGGGTGCCATTCTTTGGAGGCTTTTGTCAAGTATGATTGTATTAAGATATACCTTATTCCTTATTGTACTAAATTATACTAAAGTGGTTCCTTAACTGGTTGGAGACATGATGTATAGGTTACCGAAATTACAATGGCAACTGGCATCTATCCAGCATTATTATATCACAGATGAGGTATATCCTAATCAAGACATGACAAAAATGCTCGACAAACTGTTGGCACATTATTATTAATAGGCTTACATTAATTTTTCGCTGAATCATCAATATTGTATGCTTTCCCAAGAATATATTTTTAGGCAGGAGATCATTTTCGAGATCTACAGAACAGAGAGTAATTTTGTTACCATACTTGGCAGTACACTGTGCTCACGATGAAATATAATAATTTGATCATATCACTATAATTAATAAATTGTAAGTTGATGACCACAAGACCCGTAAAATGATCTACGGTGGATTTGAATGGCATACTTACACTGTAGTAATAGCACATGCAAAAATGCTCTGTTGTTTTGTTCACTATATAAATACACTTTACTCCTAACGTATTTAAGACACTATATGAGTGTGCTTTTAAAGTCTTAAATTTGAAGGCCATACAGTCGGGACGGAGATCACAGCTTGCACGAGTTTTTCTGTTTGACAGAATTTTTAGAACCACGACAAATTACAATAAAACTAGTCAAATATTTCTAGCCGCCGTAAGTGGAAAATACATAGAAATCGCTAACCATTTGACAAAAACATACATGTTTGGGAGCAGTTTTATTTACTGCAGATTTTGCATTTCTCTGAGATTTTTTGAGCTTTAGATTTCAAATTGTCTCAGTTATGATATTGAAATCGTCGCTTTTCCTAACACTTACAATCGAACAAAAATACAGCTAGTATGAAGCAAAGCTCAAATTATAAATATTACTGATTTGGTCTCACAATAGCAGTAGCAGAGGCAGAGGTTCCACACAAAGAACACGGGAAATTCCTTAACAGAGGCAGCGCTCCATGGGTTTAATACATGCTAGTAAGCTTCCAAATCCATTTGAGAATGATTTGAATGTTCATTGATTTAAATTCACATGAGAAATATGGTTACAGCATTTTCAAGCAAAATCTTGGAAAAAACTCTTTTCTTTCAGAAAAAGGGCACTTTTAAATAACTGCAAAGACAAAAAGTCACTACTGCTACATATTATGTATGTATACTATTTATAAAACCTGACATGCTTTATATACATAATACACCTATGAATAGATTCCACATTCATTTATTGAATTCGGATTCAAAAGATCATGAATCTTGAACACAACCTTACGAAACTGCATTTTAAAGTACACTGCACGACCCTTCCTTCCTCAAGTCGATTACAAACGAATCAACAACAATAGATTCATCCAAGTCGAATCCCTTAGAAAAGAACTGCTGGTCAGATTTTTCCCCTGTGCAAATCCCAGCCTGCCCCTTCGGCTCCTTTTCTACAGCTAAGGAAATGCTGTCCAAAACTGTGATCCGATCCTCTTCATTTTCAGCACCTTGCGTCAATTCTCCATTGGTGGGTTGCAGCAAATTAATCTGAATGATGCTGCCCTCTTCTATCCCTTGCTCACCCAAGGTCAATCCCATTTGTAACTGTTTACCATCCAGGTAGAATCTGGCACTGGCATATCCAACAATGTCTCTAATCGTTCCACTTTCAAACAAATCTTCGGTCAAACTTTCTGCGAACACTTCCACTGAGTAAATCTTGTCTCTTGGACTTCTCACAAAAATTTCAAAGGAATTTGGAGGAACAATTTTGGAATATTGAACACGGAACTTGATTTGGCTGATAGAGTAAGAAGAGACCCTGGAAAGAGTAGACCACTTATCTGGTAGATTTAGTACAGACTTATGATGACTGTTGGACTCCGTTGAGAAATGGAACTTCCTTCCGTTGGATTCCACCGTTTCCATGGCAGCGATAGATTCCTTTGGGATGACAAAACCATAGGTTTTACCGTTGACACCCAAATCTAAACTCAAATGGCGATCTTTGGACTCCTTATTGTCTATGTCTAACTCAAAATCTACATTGTTTTCGTCAAAGAGAGCAACAAATGTGTTGGACTTAGATGGACTTTTCCGCAACGGGACTTGCTTCCGCTTTCCATTTGCTCGAATTATATGTATGCTGAAGGTCGTACCTTGTGGAAGACATATAGATTTCAGGCGGGTTGAAGCACAGGCTTTATGATTCTATACAAATTAAAGTAATTCAGTAAAAAATATTTGGCTCCACATTTTTAATTAATAATAATTATATTATATTTCTATAAAGTATGTATAAAATTTATAACATAATATTGACTACTGAATTTGTATTGAATTAGCTGAAATTGTTTACCTTGTTTGGCTGCTCATCAGAAGAAGAGGATCGATTGGACTTAAGCCTCCTGAGAGTTGGGAAATCTGTGAAGCTGAGATTGTAAGATGCATCTCCCGTCTTTGACATTTTTCAATTCTCTTGTTGAACAGGACTGAAGAATACATCTAAATCCAATGGTCAAGTTAGAACAAATAGTCACGATTTCTCGCTCCAAGGACTTTCTTACTCCCTTATAAGTTAAGCTAAAATTAGATGTCTCATGTAAAGCTTCATGAACACTAGACTCGAAGCATTTTAGTGAATGTACGTATTTCAGCTTATCTTTGTTCTGACATGAATGAATAAACGATGCTCTTGTATCAACAACCAAGTATCAAAAGATGTTTTAGTAGCAGTCAGATTTCAGTGTTTCAGTAGCTCAAGCTAATAAGTTGTTATTCGATCCATTCAAAAACATAAAACAACGGGTACATATAATACTTTAATAGCTCCTGCAGTGTTAAATTCTATCGTGGGAAGGTGGTGATGACGAGGCATGAGTCACACGGTATATATCTATTCATATCTAAGGAAGATGAAGAAGACCTTATGAAGTTAAAAGCTCCTTTAGGTGCTGTGAATAAAAATCATTTGAAGCAAGTTTAAGTAAGCAACCTGAATTGCACATTTCATCCACGAATTAACTAATTGTGTGCATACGTACAGGAAGCATTTAATGATTTTGCAGACTGTTGCTGGTTTTAACGCTTGGTTGCACCAAGTGCCAAGGTTTTCCTAATCTTGAGATTGGGATGCATGGTTTACGCATGATTTTTATAATAATAATAGGTAGTGTAACTCATATTTCAAACCCATGTCAAACTAGTCCGTATCTTGGCATTGAACTTTGTGCATGAAAAGTTACTGACTCATTCACACTACTATGCAAAGAGGCTAGAGAATTTGCGGTCTTAGCAATACTAATGCAAGCAAAATAAATTTCCAGTTTACAGAAAAGTTGTTCCTTTTAAGTACCAACTTCGAATTATCAACTCATAGAAATAATGTCAGGAACGCGACTAGCAGCTGTTGATAAAACAGTAGTGTTGCAAAAGACAAGGTTTTGGACTCTTTACATACATTCATACTTTACATACATATGGTGCTAGTAAAGTTATACGCATTAAAACATTTGGGGCAGATGCTTGAATTTTCTTTACTCGAACAAGTCAACATTTTTATCTTCCCTTCTTATCAATCTTTAATTAAATTCCCAAACACGTGGATCACCCTTTTCTGATATGACTAATTTATTACACTGCTGCGGTGGAAACCCGTAAACCCGTTCACGTAGTTTTCATTTTTTATGAGTCATCCTGAAAGGGTTATTGTTAAGTGCAGGTGCACACAAAGTGTACAACACTGAAGTGTTCACTTTCACTTGATTTACGCTACCTCCAAAAGCATTTGCGGTCAATGTCAAAACAAGGGTGATTAGTAGAAACTTGTAAAGTATTTACATATTATACCAAGAAGGAACGGTATATTTCCTGTTACAAAAATAGAAAAATAAAGTAATGCAGGAAAAGTCCTACACATAAAAATACTTGGGAAAGAAATTAAAACAACTCATGACTCATAGGCGCACGTTCCAGCGGTTCCAGCAAAACCATGCGCATTAGTACTTGGCTAAAATTTCGCCGAGTTTTCACCATTAAAACCTGCTTTTGTTTCTTTACCGAGCGAGCAGAGTAACTTTCACAAAAATCAAACGCTGAAGTGGGCCAATAATAACTGCAAGTCATAAAGGAAGGAATTTTATTTCAGCTGAGAAACCAATTTAACATAAGCAATATCAGTCACAAATAGTGTTTTTGAGGTAAAAATAAGTTGGAAACGAAATTTTGTAGCAAAAACTCCAGACTGAGACAGAAACTGCTAACCGACTGAGAGTAGGCTCATAAAGATACGGAAGGAAATAATATATAATATCCTACTACACTAATGTAAAGACTAAATTATTTAATATAATAAATATAGATGATAATCTAGTTCGTATTCCGTTTACTACCTTCACCTATAGCTAAATGTTCCATGGAAATACATTTCCAAGTTAATGAAAATGTAAAAACTACAGCACAAAAATTGAAAACTCGACGTTCATTCCTTCAAGAAGTCACCATTCTGCGAAACCTATAGCTTTTTGAAAAATCCGCTCGACTCCCTTGATACTAATGATACCAGCCTTTAACTGAAATTTCCACTTGTTCCTTGAACGAGTTATCTGGAAGAGGACGAAACCAGTTCAAATCAGGTGCACAGTGTACAAGTTTGGTCTCCATCACCAAATTTCCAACGTAAAGAAGCATACTAAAACAAATACCTACCTGATCATACTGACACAGTATTAAAGCATCATCTTGTCCTTCTTCAAAGTTTGCGAAATCTGGATCATCATCTCCAGAATTCAGCGGAGTCTAAAAGTCAGAAATAATTGTATTTCGATGTATTTTTTCCCAAGCACTCAATGATAACAACACGAGGAAAAAGTCTCAAGTTACAATTACATACTTCGTCATCCTCATCTTCTTCGGTACCAACTACGGGATCACTGTCTATAACATCGTCATCATCCGAACTAATCAGATCGTCGCTCTCTGAACTGCTGTCGTCGCTTGACATTTCAGCAACTCCCCCATCCAGAAAAATGGAATAATCGATATCATTTCTTTTCCTCAACGATCCCCTCCTTGAAGAAGCATCTTCAGGAGTTTCAGGTTTCTCTACTGCCTCACCAGGAGTTCCAAATTTCTCTACTGCCTCATCAGAAGTTTTCTCCTCAGTGTCCTCCACATTCCGTTTAGAATTACGAGCAATTTGACCTCGTTTCTGCTTCGTTTGGTCTTGTTCCAAAATTTTACTAGATAGCTTTACCTTGACTTTGCTTCTACTCTTTGAAGCACCTCGTCCGCGGTCATTTTTGGGTTTTTTATCTTCCAAAATTCTTCCACAACTCACTGACTTCTCATGATTCACCTCAATTACTGGTGGTTCTCCAAGAGCTGTTAAAATACTGTCTTGAATACTCTGGGCACCACACTCTGGGCTGGTTAGCAGCTCTACTATATGTGGCATTTCCAAAACTTCCTAGAATAGTTAGGTGGTCTTAATCATCAGCATTATCCCACATTCCACTATACATACTATAAAAATTCCGTAATCTAATAAACCAACAGCAAATTTATTGTTCGCCATGTATCTTGCAGGCACTTGGATAGTAATTGGAGCACTATCTCCAAGATTCTCTCTCTGAATAACAACAGCAACAAGGGTAGTTTCGTCGTTCGGAAATACTGGAGGAGCGGGAACGCTTGGACAATTCAACTCAAACAAGTATCGGCCTATCGAGTAAATAAAATCGTAACCCCAACTCCCGTTTAGAATTATAAAATCATGCAAACAAAGTCCTTAGGCACCCTTCAGCATATAAATACTCTTCGGAATTAACACACCGCCTCAAAACTATGTTAAACAGTATAGAACCAACCAGAATATATATAAAACTACTAGTAAACAATTTAACCTGCAGATGAACAATCCCCTGCATCAATTGTACCCAACGCCAGCATTTTCGACTGCCACAAATCACGCAATTCCAGCAGAACATTTTCATCAAACCCTTCATCCAGAAATGCTTCCTTCACACCCTCAATCACATCCTCCACCACAGAGGCATACAAGCGTTTCTAAAATAAACATATACAACAATTTATCCCATAGCCCATTCCTCATCAAAAATATCTAATTCATTTAAATCTTCACGTATGATTTACAGTCAGACTACCACCTCATATTTACTCCTTTTATATACCCTTCCCCAAAAAATTAGCTACATACCAAACTTTTACAGAATATACCGAAAATAAAACTTACCACGTCAGCGCTCGTCATGTCGTTTCACGGTTCCTTCCTCTTTACCTTAATCAAACATAATCACAGGATTATTAATTTCATCCGGCGTAGAACTTCTACGTCCAATTACATATCACTCTAGTGAGCAAGTTAGCAACATTTATTTCTTTACCTTTCTGTAATTCACGTATACCAATGTATTCTGACAGGAATGTTAAATCCAAAAGGATGGTGATTACTTTGCGAAAAAGAATTTACTTAAATACTTCGTGGTAGGAATGGTGACAAAAATAATTCAAATTCCAGACTCCAGCTTTTTATTTCAAATTTTAGTTAGCACAACTACACAAGTAAATATTACTCACTCACGTATTGTATTTATCACTGGAAATTACCACAGGACGTCTTCAGCAATTAATACATCATCTAATATCATGACCGAACCGATTGCTTCCTCACTTTTTCAGCATGAGCAATATAATACCACGCAGGAGCGAACGAAGGTTAACCTCGAAAAAATTCAATATGTCTGCCTTACGTCTCTTGTTCGTAAAGCATGTGCCGATTGGTTCACTCTACTCAGCGCCTGCAACGGACTACTAAGGCGAGTCACGCCAGACCCGCCTCAGGGCTCATGTTGGCTTAACTCCACGCCTATGGCTTGGCTTACAGGTAGATACCTATAATTGAGAGTTAAAATGCAAAAGCCGTAGCCCTGTGAGGTGCTGAATACAACATCAAGTTTTAACGGAGAACATCGCATCGCAGTTTATAGCACTCCCTCTCACTTCAGTTCGCTTATAGGTTAGGGTTTTTATTTAACCAGAGAGAGTATAATATCTACTATATCCTTTCATCGGGTTGTGACATTGGCCGCTGGTGACGTTTCGTCTTATTTGAATTTTTGTTAGCTCTTATTGGCTGCATTGATAGGTGGAGCTAAAAGTGGCCAATAGTAGCCAGCGAAAACTCAGGTAAAACGTGACGTCAAATTGGCAAAGTGTCACAACTCGATGAATTTTTTTAGTAATAGGTATAGCTACATACGCAAAACCGTTCGCTCAACCTCCGCGCAAAGCCTAAGTAAGAAGGTATAGTAATTAATTATATATAATGGTTTATTCAGGTCGATTTTGTGGCCAGGCCCATACAACCTGTGGTACTGTTACAGCCGTTAATTTCACAATTATACTAGTTATATAATATAAATTATATTAATTATACTAATTATATTATATAATTAGTCTGCTTCAGTTTAATGAAATCTGCTCGTAAACTATGTGAAAAATTGTCTGTACATGCGATCGAGCTTGGGTCCTGGATTTAAACCGACGAGGTACTTTAGAGCTATCATATGTACTGTATTCTCCAGCGTCATACATTATACTATTTTTCCAGCATCGATACTGGCCAAAATGTTATATACCAGATAATACATGCTGTTGTGGCAAAAAATAAAGATACTATACATATAGTATATAGTCATACTGTAATAAAATTATATCAGTTTTGAGGTATTTTGAAGAAAAATCATGATTAGAAGTTAGAACACTCCCTTCCTGATACATTGTACATACTGGGCGACCCAACAGATCACGATCACGCTGTTTAGCATCTGCTCACCAACTATTGTCATTCCCCTCCCCTTAACAGTTTTCTTGAAATGTTTTAACTCTTGAACTGACAATGAGAAACGTAGGGGGTTTTTATGCGAAGTGGCATAATTTTTAAATATGTATGTTTGAAATAGCGCATTCGATAAATTAAATTCCAAATTCTCTTTCATACTTCCTTTAAAATCAATATGGTGTCAAAACATCAAAAAGAACCATGAACGCAGCGAAACGTTAAACGTTTCCCTCCAGAAAAAATTTCTGTTGGGACTTGGGACTGTCTCATTGTCAGTGAGGTGATGAGGTGACAAGACTTGATCGGCAGAAAAATTTTATTATTTATTATGGAAGCTCGAGCAATGTGACAATCGCCATATATTATTATTCAGTGTAAAAAGATTTAATTTTTTTTTACAAATTTTGAAAAATTATTAAGAGCGAATTATGCAAAATTGCCAAAAGTATACACTGAATACTGAATGTTGAATTGCATGCTCTATGCTCGGTTGCGAAACTCAAAGCTTGAGAAACTGTTCGTGATGTCTCGAAAAAATGTACATTCATTACAATAATTAAAAAGAAACTAAAGAAACCCATAACATTTAATACGCAGAAAGTAGGTGAATTCGCCAAAATTTTATTATGTTCTAGCAGTGACAGGGAATCAATTAGTATTTTTATCTAATGGCACCTGTGAATACTTCGAAAGCACTGTGCTGTTTAGCAGCACCAGCTGAATCAAAGGGTCCTGCGTAATGAAGGCCGTACTGATTGAGGGAATTGCGGTGTTCGTACACGGCACGTACATTGTTGTCCAGGTAGGTTGAATAAGGCCTATCGCCTAAATACCTATTGAGCTCGCCTAAGTTTCGAACAAAAACTCCTTTGAAACTTGGACCATCTCCCCCACAGTCGCCATTTTCACAGGGTTCCCGTAAAATTCCATTAGGGCTCAAATATGAACTTGATACAACAGCATCAGCGATTTGGCGCGCTCTGGTGATGTAGCTAGAATCGCCTGTGGCTTTGGCCAATTCTACTAAACCTCCAAGAATGACTCCTTGGTTGTATGTCCAGGTAACGTCTCCGTTATTCTTGCAGTCACCGAAAGTGTTAATTCCATCGTTGACCAAGTTTTGAGAGTTAATGACTCCAACGTTATTGAACCATTGCCAAACTTCTCTAGCCTGATTTAGGTACTTGGTGTCACCAGGAATGCGGTTGTGCAAAGCGGCAGCCAATTTGACGAAAAGTTCATTTTGAATTGCGTTTTTGCTATCCTTTCGTATTCTCCAGTAAAGACCTCCTCCGCAGACATTATCTTTGGTGTAGTACATAAAATCCGCATTGATTTGAGCCATTTGAAGGTATTTCTGGTTCCTAGTCAGATCATATGCACCAACCCAAGCAAGACCCCACCAACCAGTGTCATCAACATACTCATTGCAGAAGTTGCCCATTTCCTTGTTTTTATTCTTCTCAAAGGTGTTGTCGATAGCGTAAAGGTAAGTTTGATCACCCGTTAGTTTCATATAATCGATGATTGCAGTGAGGCAGTTGGCAGAGTTCCACCAACCTGTAGTAGTCCAAAGTCCCTCTTGGTTGTAAAATTGCATTAATGCATTGGCAGCAGCTTCCGTTGGGCTCCCGGCATGTACCGTAGAACGCGCCCAAGAGGTGCAAGCTATTTCATCTCGATTCCCTGCTTTACCACAAGCTCTCAATGCCCCAATTTGTTGAAGGTTGTAGGATCCATCTACGTTGAACATAGGAGTGGTTGCTTGACGAGAGTTTGAAGGAACTCTGACGTTACCTAAGCGACTGCCTTCACCCCAAGAAACGCCTCCGTTAAATGAACGATCTAGCCAAAGTTCATCTCCAGGGTCAGCATTTGTCATGGTTCCGTAGGCCATGTTATCCTCATCGGAAATATATAACCGTATTTCTCTCCCAAAAATGCTGGCGCTCACCGGGTTGCGGGGATTTCGGGCTTGACCCGAATCTCGTCCATCGCAATAAACATTGCAGATATTTTGTGACAAGGCAGGGGCAGTCAGAAGTCCGACGAAAAGCAACAGCAACACTGGCTTCATTTTGTTGCTACTTGAAAAAGCGATGGCCTGGTGACACAAAATTATATGTAAATATTTTAAAAGTCTGATGTGGTATTAAATTAAACTACACATTCGCATTACAGCGTTGTAACGAAAATTTGAAATAATAAAACTTACCATCTTAGATTTCCATCACCAACAAGAAGCTTCATACGCTCGTACCGTCAGGAATATGGATATGAAACTGTAGTGTAGCCCCAGCCAGTAATTAAATATTTGTAGGAGAAACATGTATCTAACATGATTCCATGTACCTTAGTGCTAAAAAGCACTCTATCAATTAAAATTGATTAAAATGATTGATGGTAATAAATATAATTATTATTGTTGCCGATCATTAGTTATACAAGATCAATTTGCAGAAATATAACATTCATTATGGCCAATTTTTGTTGACACGTTTTCGAGTATAGAAACTAACCAGACCTTCCGATTTACTTAAAGCCATGATTGATATGTATTTGTATTGTTTGTTGAACATTTCGTAACTGATTACACACTGAAAATGTGCAATTACATGCACGGCGACACTCTGTGGATTGTGTGGCACTCATTATTCAATGATAAGGAAAGTAAATTAATGATTTATACAAGTTATTTACTAGCCAGGCATGCAGGTGCAAATGTACATTTGATCAGATACCATTACTTCGGTTACATTTCAAATTATCAAATGTTTTGGATAACTCCAGCTGATTGTGAGTAATTAATGGGAGGAAAAATATTTACGAGTTCGCTGTGAGCAAATATTGATATTTAAACATAATCAGGAAAGAAAAATTATCTTGTATATTTTCACGCTAAATTATGTAGTGTTCTTATGCGTAAATGCAGATATGTATATACCCAGGTTTATGATTTAATGAGATCGTATTCAGTACAATTTAGCCAAAGGAATTCTGTGTGGTTATTTGTAATCTGGAACTGTATAGTTGAAAATATTGGAATGTGTCCTCAACACTTTTCAACATCCCTGTAAGTAAGTAAATACTATTGCTGGCAATAAAATCCTGCAGCCTTGGAACACTGGGAAATTACATATAGCATCAAACATCCAAATCATTCTATTTCTAAAGCCTATAATAGAATTGGTGACCAAGATGATCATGGTGATTGGTGATTACAGTGACGATTTCCATGACGCATTTTGAGATGAAGATTCAATCAAAATTAAATATGGAATGGTAAAAAATAGAAGATATCTTTAGAAAATAAAAAACCACGACGTACTCGTACTAGTAGTGTGTATATCCACCCGTAATAATTAAAATATATCAACGATGTAAATAAAATTTCTCGAGCAAGCCAGCAATTGTAAAATTTTTCCGGATGCTTTTTTTTAAAATAAAAATAATACTGCTCCAATGCAAACAGTTGTACAGTTAAACTGAAATTTTCCCCTTAAAAATAGGTTTCTGTCATGTAGGTACTTTCAACTGCAAAATCCCCATGTGCCGTGCCATTTAAAAGTTCGACTTATCGATTTCAAAAATGGAAATTCCATTTCCAGAATTTAAAAAAATCGAGCTGAGATTTGCAGCTGGAAGGTATTGATAGCTGCAGTAGTAGAGAGATATGTTCTAATGGTAAGTTTTAACTTCTAACTCAACTCATGACTGCGGACTGCGAGTAAGTACATAATGCACTCCACTACGGCAGTGGTGTGCATTATTATACCAAAACAGTATTTTTTACAGATATTAATTTCCTTCTTTTCTTTGTAACTTGTAACTTTCGTGTTACTAGAAATTTATAAATAAAACTTCATATTAATGTTACCTTTATCGTATTTTGAATTTGAACCTATATCCTGTCATATAAATATTTTAAAAAATAATTTCAAAATATTCGAATCCGAAAACCTACATTAAGACAAACTTATTTGACGGCGCCATGAGGCACGCAGATGTACATGTGCCCGCAATAACGAGGGGAAGTCGGGGCGAACCTAGGTTCGCGGCACCTCTGCTAAACTGAGAGCTCTTTAACGACCAACCAACGCCCCACAGGCACGGCGATAGTGCTGTAAGATTTTTACAATTTGTGATTCAATTTGTGACGATTTTGTTGCTATTCACAATCACAAATCAAGCACAAATTCATACTGCAATACCAAAACAATCACAATCACAATTTCACACTGCACCAACAATCACAATCACAATCACAATATACTTTTTGCTATTTTGGATGCAACTTACAATAGGAAGCAACAATCACAATACCTTTAACTACAGTTGTGATTGATGATCACAATCACAATCACAACAACAAATTGGACCCACAATCACAAATCACAATATGCGTGATTTTGTTGTGCAGTCACAATAACAATCGCAATAACTAATCACAATTTACAGCACTACACGGCGAGAACAAACTTTTTCGGCCTCTTATAAACACCCCACATAACCCCAATATCAAATATTATTACCAATTTGTACAATAAAATCATATTTTAACGATGAAAGAACGTTTTCCTGGCATATGAACTCCTGCAGCTTGTCACTGCGCTAGTTTTTAATTGAACCATCTCCAAAGTAACCATAAAATTATTAAAACAAATGAAAACTTAATTTTTATTACGAAGGGAGGTTTTTCGTTATTTTGGGTAAAATATAATATGGCATGACAAAATCGTTTTTCATCATGGTACTTGCGAACTTACTGTTGTGACCTACATTATGCAATATGCAATAAATAAAGAAAGAAATTTTTTTTAACCATATCGTCGGGTAAAGTCCAAAAGGCGCTATAATTTTGTTTTTCCCATAACGTTACGAAAATTATAGCGCCTTTTGGAATTTACCCGACGATATACTCGTCAGTACGATAAATATCTACTGTTATAAAAATATTCCATGTTTTAAACATTTCTGTGTAATTAAATACCTACATTTTCTACCTTCTGCTGATTGCGATCCCAATCGGTGAATCCAATCTGTATATATGGGTTTTTTTCATAAGAAAAATGTATTTAGAGGTCTGGTTTAAAAATCGTTTCATTTTAGGGGAAGCATGCAATTGAAATCACAAAATGGATGGTAGCAACGTTCCTCCAACGGCTTGAACCAACATTGCTTCATTTATGTCTATAACAAGTAACGTATACGTGACGACGACGACGGTAGAAGAAATTAAAAAATATTTTTTCACTCCTCTGCTATGTTTGGGTAAATAATGTGGTTTGGTGCAAGAGGCAAACGAAGACATTTTTAAAGGACGAAGTTGAGAGTTGAGACTCAAGCTCGCATTCTTACACAGTGTACAGCTACTTAAATGTTGGATTGAGGAGTCTTCATGTAGACATCATGAACTGATGCCTGTTGCTTTTAAAATAGTTGCTACTGATTGTGAGAGTATAGAGATGAGTGGTTGTTAAACACACGTACATGCTCATATTTACTTATACCAAACAAGTTCGGGAAGGAAATTATAGAAGGTTCCTTGATCTTACGATAGTGCTTATTGTGTTATTAAGTAGACATCAAAAACGGATCTTTTAAAGAAATTAAACAGTAAGTGTGTATAGTATAGTGAGTCTTTGAAAGAGTGAACAATGAGTGAACTATATTTGGATTTGGATGTTGAAATTTTGGACACAAACAAAAATGGTGTGGAGTTAGTGAATCCCAGGTGTGAAGGTGAAGTGGAGATCTTGGAGTATCCGGGTTCAAGAATGAAATGCGGCTCAAAATGGACGAAAAAGCACAATTTGAATGATGAAGAAATGGATTTGACGACTGCAGAGAGCTCCAGTGGTGTGATGGATGAGTCCTACTATTTTGATTCATATGCACATCATGGAATCCACGAGACGATGTTGAAAGACCGAGTTAGGACCTTGGCATATCGAGATGCGATTCTACAGAATAAACATCTGATAAAAGTAGGCGAATCTTTGGGCATATTTTTTAAATGTTATGTGATATTTTTCAGCTTTTGAGGTGATTGTGGCGTTTTGTTTCAATTATGATCAACTTGATAATAATGGGGATATTTTTTGTTGTAGGACAAGGTCGTTTTAGATGTGGGGTGTGGAACAGGGATTTTGTCTATGTTTGCTGCCCAAGCTGGAGCGTCAAGGGTTATTGGGATTGACAATGCTAACATAGCCTTTTACGCTCAGAAGATTGTTAAAGATAATAATTTTGATTCGGTTATCACTATTATTCATGGTAATGACGATTTAGTAAAGCTAGTGTTTGTTCTACTCTGAACTATTAATTGGTTTAGTATAGAAGAATAGTAATTTTTAATTGCATAGCAGAATTTAGCAGTGATTTGGATGGATTCTTTGATGGAAATGTTGCATGATGGCAAGTGATGAAGCTATGGCTATAGTGATAGAAATTTTAGAATACGAAGAATTTAAATGAATTTTAGGATTGAAATAGTGAAACCAAAGAAAGAGAAATTAAAAGGTCATTAAAATGTTTTTGGTTCAAATTGTAGGAAAAGTTGAGGAGGTGGAATTGCCAGATGATATTCAAAAGGTTGATGTAATCATTTCGGAATGGATGGGTTACTGCCTATTTTTGGAATCCATGTTGGAGACGGTTTTGTATGCCCGGGACAAATGGCTCAAGTTTAACGGGGTTATTTTACCGGACAAATGCTCGTTGTACATTGCAGCTATTGATGATGGCGGAAATCGAGGGAATCGAATTGATTGGTGGAAGGATGTTTATCAGTTTAATATGAAATGCATAGGGGATGTTGCTATTCGGGAAGCCAGAATAAACTACGTGAAACCTCACCAGGTAAGAATTTTCAACGTTTAGCTTTGACTGGTAATTATTTTTTAAAGTAAAAAACATCATTGGTGCATGTTATTATTTGAATTCGCAACAACTGAAAATGGCGTTTTTGTTGTGCATTTGTGATGAGTTGTTGTTTCTTGCGAACGAACACCTATATTTGAGAGAGTTATATGAATAGAATAATGTCCTGGGAACTGACGACATTCTTGGTTATTTTTACTGGTCAGTTGGGACTGTTGCGAGAGAATACTGTATGAGTAAGAGAGAATGAAGCATTGTATCCAAAACATTAAAAGATACAAGGTCTCTCAGATCATCAAAATAAAACACATGTCGCCACATCGTGTAACATCGGAGTCGAAATCCTTTTTAAGCTGATACAAATATTTAGTCATCAGTTGTTACAATACTCACACTCGGCTGTTGTTGTTTTACAGGTCATCTCCAGCCATTATGAAATAGTGGAAATAGATTTAAATACAGTGTACAAGGAAGAACTTAGCTTCACCCTTCCGTTTAGTTTGGAATTTCGTAAAGAAGGTCAAGTACATGCATTTGTGACATTTTTTTCCGTGGAGTTTTCGAGATGTCACACGAAAATTGCATTTACCACTGCACCAGAGGCCATTTCAACTCACTGGAGACAGACAATTTTTTACTTAAAAAGTTCCATCAACGTTAAGAAGGTAAGTATTGATGAGTGTAGTGTTTCGTTTTGTGAAAACAAAATCTGTTTCCCTCATACCCTCGTATCTTTGCGCAAGTATTCTTACCATATATTGGTCGATTTAGGGAGAAACAGTTCAGGGGAAGTTTAAGTTGGACAAATTCTGGAAAAATTACCGTTCATTGATTGCAGAGATTAACTGGAACTTCGATGGCGAGTTGAGCAAAGTCAAAGAAACTACAATTTATTGCGTTCATTAAGTGACGGCTATTTTATTTGTTACAGTGCTAATCTCGGTCACTACAGTATTTATCAAATGTTTTAATCAATTAATTGCCTGCTAATGTACAATTTGTTATGTAAACTAGTTTAGATTAATTTAATATAGAAGGAAAGTGTTGTAGTATAATTTTTAGAGTGTGAAGGACATACTATGCTAAACTCCTTGTACTTACTTGAACATCAATAGCAGAAATCTTCTTTTGGAAATTCGCACGAAAATAAATTATGAATTGTGTAGTGATGCAAAAGATCTAAATTATTTTACAATTAAATACAGTTTCTTTATTATCCAACAATAAGAATCAACCCATATGACTGAGAATTAAAAACAGTGAATGCAACACTAACATTTTTTACCTCAACCCCCTACTACGTGCACTACTGCAAGCTACAACTACTTCCGACTTCTTGAGGATTAAGGCTAAAGATTTAATTTACCATGTAACAAAACAACAACACATGTTCAAATAGAACTTGTGATAAAGTCGAGCATTAACATTAAAGCTTTTCTTCAAGAACCGTCACCGTTGCTGTCGGTAGCTGTTGGTAGCTATTACATTCCACCGTAATCTGTCAGTTCGCAATAACTTAGTTACTAACATTTACCTCGCTTATGACGAGCAATATTGCCGTCTTCACGTTTTGATTCTGAAAAAATCGCTGTCACCTAATAATTACGCTCACGAATACACCAAATGTGAACTGAGAGAAGAAACGAAATCCCCAAATCACAAGAAGTCGTCATAGTCATCGGCCATCAGGTCCAAGACATCTAAGTCATCATCGTCAGGACCACCAAGAGATTCTTTACTTCTGACAGGTGTCTGCGGAGACTCAGGTCTGGAGGATGACGAAGTGGAGGTTGCCCTGGACGGTTCCGGACTGCTACAGGCTCCATCTATAACGTCAGACCCGTCTTCTAAAACTGGAGAACGACTCAAACTGGAACTATCCAAATCGTTTTCGGTAACTTTCGAGGGAGTGTTGAGAGGTTCCGTGTCTGAAACTACAGGCGGAGTGTAAAATTTTGATTTGGCATTCTGCAACTGGTCATTTGCCTTACTGGTAGATGGAAATATTCGCACTCGCACTCCTCCTGCAAAATAAAAAAATAAATCCAAAGTAACAATAAGATGGACACAATATTTTCGGGCTTTGCTGTACGTAAATGAGCGAATTAACAATACCAGGAATCAAAGGTGGAGGTGGAACAGGAGGTGGTGAAGGTGGAGCTGGAGGTGGCGAAGGTGAAGCTGGAGGTGGCGAAGGTGGAGCCGGTGCCGGCGGAGGTGTAGGAGTTCGAACTCTCCGTGGGATTTTGAACGGTTGCTTCAACTTCATCGCCTCCGGAACAACTACATCTTCTTTTCTGCGTTTCGTTGAGAGTTCATCATTACTAAACTTCGGCTTCGCCCCGATTCTTTTAACTGCTTTGGGAGCAGGTGGTTTCGCAACTATGCTTTTCTTTCCAACCATTCTTTCTTGAAAAGACGGTTGTTTCAAGTTTAACAGAGAATCTTTCGAATCATTCACTTTCTCTTCCTTAGCAAAAGAGGCTTCTACAACAGGTGGTTCTAACATTTTGGTTTGCTGAGTAGGAATGTCCGATACAGGTTCTTTTGATGCGTTCTTCTTCGGAGTTTGTAGTTTAGAAGAAAATTCCGCCTCCGCCACATTGGGATCAACTGGTTTGTCAACATTATTCTTAAGTGATATTTTCTCTTGCAATGTTAGTTGCTGCGTTCGAACAGGCGACTTTGGCCCAAAAGCCTCTGTTGACGTATAATCGGTGCATGCATTTCCAGGAATTATAACATCGCTTAAATGATTAGAAGCCAGTGAGTTTTTCACATCGGGCTTTTGAGCGACCTTAGGTGGCTGGGAACTGGATGGCTTTTTCTCACCAGGACTCTTAACTTTTTTCTTGTTGTTTGCCTCTTTCTTTTTAATTCCATTCTCTACAGGTAACGCAATATCTACGGCGAACTTCTTCGTTGAATTCAATGAAGCCTTCTGCTTTGTTGCACTTTGATCGGATATTTTGATCTTTTCAATATCTCCATTTTGATTCCCTGGCGACTTAAACTTGGAATTCCCATTCACAACACTTACTTCACGCTTGAGTTTCGGAGGCAGAGCGTTTTTCTTTGAAGTTTCAGTTGATTTGAACGGCCTACCCCTTTTGCCCCGCTCATTCGAAATCGCCGGAATGGCTTTCTCCAGAATAGGTGCGTCTTCATAATGCAGCCGTAGAAGTTCCAAACCATTCGAGCTTTTGCCATTATTAAGTGTCGGGTGAAGTAAGTTCTCAAGAGAATTGCTTGTCACAGGAGAAGATTCTTTCACAATGTTCTCCACTTCAGACTGCGTAACAACAGTTTCAATTCCTAATCTAGGCTTCTCGCTAACTACATCTACCACCTTCGGCTTCGGTCGGCTCTTAGTATTATTTCCCAAGATTTTCACCGGTCTTTTCGGTTCATTCACTTTATTTTTCTCTTTCTTTAAAATCGGCACTGTCACTGCTATTGGTCCCTTTCTCTGCTCGGTCTCCTTCCCTAACTGACCATTCACTTGGGATTTGCTCTGAGAACATGACACTTTAGGTTTACATTTCAATTCTACCGCTAAACCTCTGGATTTATTTAAAAACGGTTCACAGTCACGTTCCTTCAATTTCAGTACATGGATCCTTAATTTCGGGAAGACCACTTTCTCCGATCCCCACCGAATTCCCTCTATAATAAAAGCTCCATCGGCAGTTCTTCTACAGGTCATTCTACAAACGAAACGACTGAAATTAGCCCATTATCATTTCTATAAAAATAAGGCACATTTACTTACTAATTTTATCGAATCCTGCAATCTGATATAATTTAATAACAGGTGGTTAATTTAGGTAATTATACCTGGTAAATTATGCAGAAACACAAATGCGTACTTTGCATAAACACATGGATCCACTATGCCAATATTCCTAATCCTGAGCCCTGAGACTGATGAGGCGAACAGATCGAGTAATAAATATAATAAAAGGATTATAGACCTCCCATCAGGGACTTCATCGCTTAGGTTAGGCTAGGTATATACAGACGCAGAGCTACACGCATGCAATAAATTGTCTAAATTAAATACACACGAGATCCGCTCATATGACTTATATCTATGCATATGTATATGAACAAACCCAGCCTCATAAAATTGCTTTGTTACCGCCAATGTTTATCTCCTTAAATGCCAATTAATCCTTGCGAAAAAACCAAGTATATACGCAAAACCCCTGTTGCCTCTCACCCGCCTCGCTCTGTCACCGACTCATCCCTGCGATAAAGTTTTTCTCCCTTAAACTACATGGAAATATACAGCAGGACTGTGACTGTATGTGTATGCATGTAGTTACACTGCACGGCCGTAAACCAAGAACGAGAACTCCAGCTTATATTCTATATATGTATGTATGTATAATAAACACAAAAAACATGTGTACTGTATAAAGTGTGTGCAACAACTACTGAATAACAATCATCCTATATACGTTATACTGCGGGAATAGAATAAAGGGAGGGACCACCCTGTTGTATTATTACATCGTGTAACCATACATAAATAGAATAAGATTCTGCGTCTGCAGCTTACAATAGCATAATTCAACCACAATTTCCAGGACGAAGTTTTTTCAACCAGAATTTCTCAGTCAACTGAATTCTAGTCAGAGAGGTCAGAGAAATCATAGCCTAATAATCGTACAAATATTAAATCTGTTTTAGCAAATTAAGTTTCAAATGTTTTTGAAACTTAATTTGCTTTAATTAATTAACTTTGCAAGGAGAAAAGGAGGACTGTTTAACGAAACTGCACCTATCTGAGGAATTTAAGGCATCATTTATACTAGCGCCCCCTATCGATCATGAAATTTTAGATAGTCACCTTGATTTTTTAATTGAAATGCTAGAAAATGAAGAAAATCCCTCTACCACATCTTGAAAGAAAAAGGAAATTAAGGATAGTAAAAAACCCATACATGAATTTCAGTCCCAAGAATTTCAAAAATGCATGAATTTACCCAAAAAGGGAAAAGGAGTTGCACAATTCAAGGAAAATCCACCAGCTAACTCCTGGTTACTTAATAAATATGGTTTTTCCACATCATAATGGACCAATGCAATTAAAATGACAGCCAAATTACTTCCGGTCAGATCCAATCCCGGCTTTAGTCATTGTAATAACCAACGTAGATATTGCAGTGAGTATGAAACCTTAAGCTGATTTCGGATGGCTTTTCCCACGAAAATCGCTGAGCGACGCGATTGCGACAAAAATATAACTGAGTCGCTTGTCACAGAAGTTGCTACAAGAAGTCTCGCGACTTTTTTCCTTGTTTTACATAGGGAGAGAGTCATTAAGCCCTTACAGTCGTTGAAAAGTAGCAATACTTAATAATTAGGATCAGGACAAAAATTTATTTACAATTTATGCGAGAATATATATAATGCGCCATTAAATAACAGATTTAATCAAAACCTAAATCCTAATTGGAATTCGATAAAAATAAGTACACGAAATTTGACATGGAGAATGGAGACGAAGCGTGCTAAAGTATTTTTGGGTCCCCTAAATTTACTTGCTTTCAAAAGCATTGCATTATTTGCATAAATATTGAAACATAGTTGCTTCCGGGAAGCCCAGGAGAAGCAAGGAAATACAAAACACTGTTTGCAAGGGGAAGCAAGGTTTTTGTAGACAATAATATTACTAATGCTAATTATGTTTTTAAATTATACAATATTGCTCCCACACAAACTTGAGTCCCCTTACAACGTGCAAGCTATTTTTTGAAGAATTTCCTGCGGATGCCACCATGGTTACAGCAATAGTTCCCCCGCCGGTAGTTTCAGCTTTTAATTTCAAAGTTGTATTAGTCATGTGGTCAATTCTATTCCTCTTACTGTCGCTGTGGTCCCACTCATCCTTCGGCACAATTGCGACAGCATTCTACATGTGTTAAAAATGGACACTTTTTATGGACTGCACGGCAAACAAAATAACTATGTAATTATTAAATCATGCACAGATACAGTCATTGAAAATATTTCCTACCTGAAATTTAACTGCAATTTCATACTTGCAGTTACTCATAATTTCAATTGACGGCACAACATTGATTTCTGTTTCATTTCCTTTTCTTATCACGCAGCCCATTTCAAAGTGGACACTGGAAGCTCCTACGCCCAAGGCCTTTACCGACACCACCACGTGGTGAATTGACGCATCAGTTTGTCTCTGAGACCATATTGACCGTAGTGCGTCGTAATTCAACCCATGCAGCACCACAGAAGTTAACTTCATAACGCGATGTTCCGAATTTCTTAGGGATTTTGCTCCTGGTTTGTGGGTAATCCTATGAAAATCAAGAAGAATGTACACCAAAGAAATAGTAATGTTTAGTTGGTGCTTTGACTGAATTAACAAATTAGTTAAAACCATTGAGGCGAATGCGTTCCTTACTGCAAAATGTCTTCATGAGTTGCTACTTCCTGCAGTCTACTGTAATGTTGTAGGATGTGAGTAGAATATGATAAGCTTTCATATTCTGCAGCTTCATAAAGCTGGAGCTCTACTTGATCTGGTCCCTTTCGCGGGACGGTAGAAAATGACAAATTTCGGGCCGCATCTTCCCTAAAATTTCAAAAAATTAACATTTTAAAAATGAAATTTACTTTACACGTAACATGGAATCTTGTGAATCAGATTTTTGTAAACGTGGATCGCATAGTCAGACTTACCTGATGGCGCCATCAGTGTTGAAGTACAAAAACAGGTCAATCACATCCTTTTGAGGTAGAACATGAGTCGGAACTACTTTTGATGCAAATTCTAGTGAACTCATCAGAGGAAATCGTATGGCTGGAATGATTTTTTTTAAAACATGAGGATAGTTGGAATTTCCATCCATCTTGTCCCGAGCCCATCTACATATAAATTTCAGTATTAGTTTAAATGTTGAGATACCTTTTCGTACAATATTGTTTAGACGAAAACATTCGTTCAAACATTCTTAAGCTAGAATTTTACCCCAAAACAGCAGTAAAAATGTCAATTTCAGCTAGAGGTAAATCGTTCCTCCTCAACAAGTAAATCAACGTCTCTTCGTCCAATCTCAAGCTTGCATCTTCGCAGAGTCGGGAGAAGGATCTGGAGACAAAACGCAAAATTTTGTTTACAATAAACTGATGATAATAAGATGATGATCAATAAGAACACACTATTTAGTTAAAGGTCTTTTCACATGTAATTTTTGCTCTCTATTTTATGCCTGCAAGTATTTTAGTGAGTAAATTCTCATAACCTTGCCATGATATCACGAGCTTTGGTCTTAAGATTCGTGAGTGAGTATGTTCGAGCTACCTTGAGAGTTTCAATACAATCTTGTAACTGCAAATCGTTGCTCATAAGCTCCTCACATTTCTTCACAAGTGAGTCCACCTGGTATTTATGTCCCAGTGGTAAAAGTTTGACAGCCCCAGAAATGCTAGTTGTAAATGTGTCACAATACAAAAACTGTGCAGGGGCATAGAAAGAAAGATTAAATTAGTTCTCCCAGTTAAATTAAAAACTATTTGTAAAAATTATCTACATTTTTTAGTATAAACTTTAGTGCAAAGAATAATACCTCCAGGAACATTTGAAAATCCTCAGGCTCTGTGTCGGGGATATTGACGATATTCGAAGTATTCCATGTCTCCGAAAACATTGTCTCGAACACAACAGACCGAGCTGTTAAAAATATTTTGTGACATTTGATCTCATTTTTTGATGGACCAATACAGAAGGTGACGTCACAATATTTTTTTTCCTTGAGTAAAGCCAAATGGGCAGCCACTGCTGTTTCAGGAGGTTGGACCAGGCCACTTTGTTGGTTCACCATTATTTTATTCGGTATCGTTTTTTCTCAATTTACCTCAAAACTCTGCTAATATAATATTTTATTTTTTAACTCCTCAATTATTACTCCTGAATAGTCCTGAGTTGCAACTGAAACTGTAGAATTAAGCAGAGCTAGCGCTAGCACACAATAATTATTGAATGTGAATATACTGAATGTTTTTGTTATTTATGGTTTTTAGAACGGCGTTCTACAGGTACTTGGTACTTCTTGGGTACTTATCAGGTCAATACATTTTTTTCTTTGTATAGACATGTTTTAAACCATTGCTACTTCGACCAAATGAGTGTTTTTACACAAGTATTTAACTTGATATGCGCAAATAATTAAGGGCATCTACATAATAAGTAAATAATTTATTAATAGTAAGGTTCAGACATTGGAAATATAAGTCAGTAATGTTACAGTTAAAAGCATTGGGAATAGGAAGAGAGTAAAGCCGGTATCGTATAGGTTTTTACTCAGCAACTATAAATAAGCGACGGGACTTTTAAAAACAAGTAAAGGCGCTTGCGACAAGACGGGATGGAATTTTTTTAAGAAATTCGCTTTAAATTAGCATCTAGATCTCCTGTTTTTGTCAGTTTCGAAGGTGAGTAATGAATACGACATACGACAGGGATTTCAGGATGAATAAATTTCCCATTTATGAAACTTTGAATGTTGTGAAATGGTATTGATGTTTTTCACAAAATCTTATCATTGTGAATTTAGCTCTCCAGTTTCTTGTTCATGAACCCTGCACAGCTGTCATCTATGAAGGGGATTTCTCTTTACTTGCCTTGCATAGACTGTGTAGTCTGTTGTATAATGTCAAGGCAAGAAGTTTTCGGAAAATCGCTATGCCATTCCAGAATTTTGTGAAATTATGACCTTTTTGGGCAGTTTTCTCCTTGTCAAAAATGGACCAACAAAAATCCAAAATTCTACGAAATGAATTTAAAATAATTACCTTGCTCTCAACCCATAAAATTATTTATCTTATTTTTGTCATCAAAATTGACAAGAGCTTGAATTATTTTTCTTGACTATAAGTATTTAACTATTCCTTTTGCTTATGCATCGCGATGGCGTGCGGATGATTATATGCTTATGTAGTGTGTACATAATAAGTATAATTTACGAAATACATATGAGCGAAAAATACTATATAACCGCGATGTCAAATATTTACATAGATTCAATTCGAAAATTTCGGTGCAATTCAGGTGCACAGTAACAAAGATTAAATTGCAATGAAATTAATACTATTTATTATAATATTACTAATCCATATGTCTCAATCGGTCACATAATTACTGGCCATTTGGGTATAGCGCAGGATACAATTTTAATATTGGCAGTATTGTGGAAACAGCTTGAGGCGGATGTATAGATACATAATTGAAACGATGTTCAACAATATAATTATATATTAGTAGACCCTGTCATCTACCTTATTAGAATCGAAATTAATATAACATTAAATATGATTTTATAAAGGCTATCTATTACAGGTATTTTTAAGGACGGGTAAAGGTAAATTGTAATTATCATTACATATAACATGGCATATCTTACTTTGAAATATATCATTGTGTGTACTATGAGTACACAATGATAATTTTATTGCATGATTTTATCAAGAAGTTTCGTAAAGGAATCCCACAAAACAAATTTTGAAATTTTGATTGCAGGGATTTCAGTAAACATACACGTTGATTGTTCGTACTGCTGTGGTCGACAAAAATCTTCGGTTATCCTTCTTTTCCACTTAATTCCGCTTCGTACTGTTTACGGAAACACTCTCCTACAGGGAAGAAATCCCAGCAGCGCTGCTGGTACATATTCCACACGTAAGTCTCCTGACCGGTGTACTCCGTATCCGGTTTATTAATCAAATGCATAAGGAAGAACCTAAATGTTTTCACAAATAATTATTTCATAGAAACTATCAACATTTGATATTATGGTCATTTAAGGCACATATTTCGTTACAAAAAACTAGATCCATACATGTAATTAGCGAGATTATGCTCCTTCAAAACGTGCGTCTCGAATCCATGCGGCACTATGTCGAAATAGTCTTTTCCAATACCGCAGATGAAGCATTCCGACTCAAGTGTTTCACTAACACTGTTAAGCTGATCTCTCAACTCTCCAAAAGCATCAATGATCAAACCTGGTTTCGGGGTACAAAGAATGTTCGATTTAAAAAAAAATATTATCACGATGGGAGTTTACAAATACCACGTGATTTTTTAACCTTGAATGATAGCCAACAAGATGACAATAACGAAGAAGAAAAACGTAATATCGAAGATGATTCTGTAAACTTCGAATGGATCGCCATCAGGAGATTCAATTTCGTCACCAATACCACCACCAGCTCGGACTCCTTTGTACAGATGGAATACGAAACACTGCAGAAAAGCCAGAAACATTTTAACATAAAAACCTGGGAATAAATACTGCAATGGAGGTTGGAAGAAAAAATAATTCGATAAAACGTACAGTTAACATGTCATGACATTTCTGGTCCACTTGGTCATCTTCTTCTTGGATGTAGAATTTACGGAAGAAGTTGAACGCCACCACGGT
>JAQFXU010000813.1:0-39769 GCA_034693705.1 Spatulosminthurus flaviceps
GGTGATTTGGTTGAGAGGAGTAGGGTCTGGAAGGCTAGTCCGCTTGAGTTTTTTTCTAAAGAATTTGAGGGTATAGGAGATGTGATAGTGATAAAATGAGGCCAAGTATAAAAATTCCACAGCTACACAAAGAATGAATTGAGGGACACAAAGAATCCCAATTTCAAAAGTTGGCTCGTAGATGCGCGCCAGGACTTTCCCCTTTTACTTTTAACTATATGAAGGAGCAAGCCGAAATTAGGATTTTTTTTACCACAAACTTCCTCCTTCCATCTTCCCAAGCGGTACTTCAGGGTAGGGGAGTGTGTATAGGAAATTTTTCTATTACTTTCCTGCACTAACAAAACTATATAAGATTTTACTCATAAAATATGTACGTGTAATGTTTAAAGGTTGGCTTAAAAAAAGTAGGAAGGGAAAGCAATGTATAGTATTTTTCCTCCTTGTAAATATACAGGGAGATTGAATGGAGAAAGCAACTTTCACTTTCACAGTTGATAGTATATAAATGTAGTGAGAAAACTATATGCTATGATGTGTATACAAAAGTATACCAAGTAGGTTTTTATAGAAGGAGGATTTTTTGTTGAATCAAAGATAGAAAGTTTTTTTCTTAACATCAAATAACAGCTCTTCTCTCCATCAAGGATGGTTTAAATACTAAGGAAAATTTTCATTGTGGTACGCATGATGTGCGTGTGTGTTTTTTTGCGTTTGTGGGGAGAGTGCGGATGGAAATCTTAATTAACTAAGCTACGATTATGAGTAATGTCACGGCTGAGGGCAGAACAACGTGCTCTGTGTTTTCCCTCTTATTGACATAAAGCTTGTATTGAAAGTGCGGTTTCCTCTCATCTTCTTTCCCAACCTCACTCTTTATTTTCCACACAGTCGTCTTCAACTCAATTTTCTCCCTAAAATTTTTCTCTTCTCGTCCCTTCTCTTCTGTAGATGGTACAAATATAGGAGAGAAACTTTTACTTTATGCCAACATTAGTAGTTTAGTATGGACTGGTAGAAATATGGGAGTTTTAGGGCGAGGAAATATTTCTTACGTTAAATGTTTACATTTCGGCAAGTTCCGTTTCGGCATGTGCCTCTGCGGGCTTCTTTCTTACAAGTTTTTAACAACTTCTACTTGTTATTTTACTGGGGGAAGAGATCAAGTGATTTGGAGCGGCGGAGGTAGGAGACTCTTACATCTTTTAGTACTTGCACTAATTTCCAAAAATGCACTTTTCAATCTACTTTTACCAAGTAATCGTCTTTTGTTTACATTCACTCCCACACGTGCTTAAACTTTGTTCATAAAAAAATACATGGAGCAAATGGTAGTAATTCTTGGAAGGTATGCGAGACTCGTAAATCCGAGTCACTTGGTTGCATCCAGAAAATGGACTTTTTCTTGTCTTTCCCGTCACTAAGAATTCATTAGAGGGAAATTTGTTTACACATGACTACAAATGAGGCGGTGGATGTGAGGAAGACTGGGCACATGAAACCTGAGTAGAGCCACACCGCACCCTTTTCCCCACGATCCTTAGTTTACACAGGCAGCTCTGCAAACAAAAGCGTTTTAAATGCAGTAGTAGCGTACTAAATTCCTTGCACATGCATTTAACTGTCAATGTTTCGTGTTTTACTCCTTCCATTGAAAGTTACCGCAATTTTTTCAATTTTTATAATGAATGAAATTTTTCATGAAGTGAAAGTTAGACTTTCCCTTACTTCCAATTAGAAAAACCTTAAGGTTTGAAGAAGTTCCATTAAACCTCATTAGAAGAGAAAAGGAGGGAACTACGGTAATTTCTCCCTTTGAAAAAAATGTAAAGAGAAAGGATAAAAACTTGTGATATTTTTCCCCCACCTAAAAAATACATTTACTCCTCACTAAATTCCAGGACGTAAGTTCAAGTATGGACATAAATTCAAGGCTTAATGCTACCTCCGTCTATGTAATATTATTAGGGGGCTTAGAAAATATGAGGAGGATACGACGGAGAAATCTCTAGTGAAAAATAAAAAACAAGTTGAAGGTCGTATATTTGAATATTTCCCATCCCTTTACTCCTCCGTGACTTACGACGTAGTAACAATGAGGGGACCAGGGAGCCAAAACTTTCTCCAACAAAACACTTTCACCCTATCCCATAGCTTACTCATATCTTATCCACCAGGGAAATATCATTATTAATTCATTAGAATAATCCAAAAAATTCCAAGACGGAATTTTAATGTGAAATTATGACTCTCGAAGAATCCACTCCCCAATGGTAGGTATGAAACGACTCTACTCTCACCCACCACCATCCTTTATAATAGCTTTTGTGTCCGCGACTTTGTCCATGAGATTATCCTCCTTATAAAAATACATAATGCTAAAGAGGCAAATATCTTACTTAAAACACTAACAAAGTCCTTTGGTTAGTTAACTCGTTAGTTCCTCCTCTCAAGTAGACAAAAGTTGAATGAAAAGTCTCTTGAAGGAAAAATTGAGGGAAAGTGCTTTTGTGCAACATAAGTTAGCTCTTGTTCAATTATATTACAAAGACGTGGAGAAAGTTGTTGTTATTGTTGTTCTTGTTTACTCTTTAGGGAAGGACAATACAGAAAAACTTGCTAAAATTTTCCTCCTTCTTACAATTAGTTATGCATGGGAAATGTAGACTAAGTTGAAAGGAGGACTAGGCTTTTTTCCCCCAAACCCATCACATTTGACTTAGGAGCTGGTGAGTAATTTGACTTTGTCCGTTATAATAGTACTTTCTTCTTGGGTTGATAGGGAAAGAAAGATAAGGGAGAGGAAGGAAAATGGAATAAGGAATGAAGATGAAAAAGCCATCTTTACTCTTGCAAGGGATGTGGTGGAGCCATAAAGAAATGATTTAGTGTGTAATAGTAGAAGCACATTCATTTGTATAAGGAGCCGTTCTTAAAGCATTGGGAGTAGATGCTAGGGAAAAACTCAAAGGAAAATATTGTTTCGGTTTTTAAAGGGAAAGTTTTTTTTAGTAGCGGGATTTTTTTTAAAAAAGCTTTTATATGTACATTAATGTTGAGACACGTTTCCAGCCACCCGTGCCTCTCCTTTATTTTGGTCCCGATGAGAAATTTGGAGGCTGAAAAAATATTGGAACTAACACGCTCTCCCACCCTTCTACACTGGAATTGTTTTTAACTTATATTCTTTTTTCTTCCTATGAAATAATAATGTAAGGAGCTTTATTTTCTTACGCTATTTAATACATGGGCTATATATAGACGATATATGGAGAAAAGGTCCTGATATTAAATGTATATTTTTCTCAGAATTTTCCTCATTAAATTTCCCCATGTAAAATTATACATTCGTCACTTTTTGTACATATATATATATATATAAAATTTCGTGGACGTGATATTCCGTAGGAGCGTAATGAATTTATTGTGGCCAAATATTAGGGAACGTGTATACTCTCAGAGTTCGTTGTCCTTCTCCAGACTTTAACTTCCGTTTTTCCATTACTTTTGTCCTTCATTTGTATGAAAAGGTTGTATATTTTTTTTGCTAAAATTTCTCTAGCTCTGTCTTTTTCTTTGGCCACACACACACGTTTGAATTAAGGAAATTAACAAGATATTTTACATTAACGGACGGAGGTAATACTTTTTCCCCTTGAACTTGACAGCCATTATTAGAAAAGGGAGAAAAAAGTTGGTTTAAGTTGGTTTTTCTGACCCAGAGGATTGTCCGTGATTTAGTGTCCTCTAGCACACAATTGGAGGGAGATTGGAAAAAAGGGTATTAAATTAATGTGAAAAAGATTGCACGTGAAGGGTTTTTCATGTAGTTAAGTGAGTGGAATAAATGCAGAGTTTGCATGACCACAGAGTCTTAGGACGAAGGAGGGTAAATTATTGTTGTTGTTAATGTAACAATGATTTTCTATGGGGAGGGTGATGGGAAAAAATTTTAAGTGCATTTTAGCATTTGTTTGGTTTTTTACCTTGTATTTTTTATTGCATTGCATTTTGTAACGGTATGGCTAATTTTTGGTGGTAGGGGGACAAAAGTCCTTACGCTCATTTAGGAATTGTTAATAGATGTGCATTTAATTTCAACCTGATTTTGATGCTAAAATTCTCCCTATGGTGTGACCGCTTTGATCTTATAAGAAGCTGACAGAATATTTTCATACACTTGCTCTTTCCAAATAGAACTGGGGAAATTAATGTGGCTTTGGAGAACCCAAGAACATTACTCTTAGGCCTGGAAAATATGTAGAGACAAGTAAAGGAAACGTGTAGGAAATTACTTGGAGAAATAATGAACTACAAGTTAATAAATGGGAATTGTAAAGGAAAGTCTATAGCCAATAATAAAAAAAACTTTTATTTAAAAAAAATCAAATGACCAAAATCGTGGATTGAAAATGAACACTTGAAAGGGTGAAAAGTTCGGAGGGTGTTGAAAAGTAAGAAATTAGTTTGAAGTTTTTACTTTGATAGAGTGAGGAAGGGGGAAAAAGGGATTCTTTTCTATTTTATTCCACATTCAATTCCCATTTGACTTGATTCTATTCCATGTGATGATTGTTTTCACAGCTTTAGCTTCTTCTTCCTCTTCTTCCTGACTAATTTTTTTCCCAAAGACAGGGACGAGACTCCAAGAAGTTGGGGTTAGAACATGGAAATTACCCTTTCAATTCCTTTTCCTATGGAATCTAAAGTAACTTGGATTATTCTGACAACCAGGAAAAAATTCGGTTTCTAAAGGAAGCACACATGCCTTTTTCTACTCATCCCTTTTCACAAGGATTGCCCAAAACACTTTTTCTCTACAAAATCCTCCTTCTTCAAAAGTATGGCCAATATTTCATTTAGAAAGAAAACAAAATTGTTTTCCCCTAATTTGCACTTTACTTCACTACTTGACTATTGAGTTTCCCCCTAATCTCCACGCACTTTGTATTCAAATGCCATTGTGAGTTTCTTTAAAAGGCAAATTGGAAATTCAAATTAATAAAGGGAAAAATGTGTTCTTTGAAGTCACTCCTACATTTTCAAAGTCCTTTGAATAATTTTTCCCATTAATTACTAAATCCTTGTTCTACTTGTCGAAATTGACAGCGTAAGTTTTCCTTTGCTTTTAAATTTCAATGGAAAATAATTCCTAGAAATTCTAAATTGACTTTTTCCCTTATATTTATCTCGTTATTTCAGCAAAAATTGGTGTCAAAATTCCCAAACGCTTTTAATACAACACGAGTTTTCTATCTGTAAATGGATCAGAAAATGGTGGGAGCGGGAAATTTAAAATTTTTAGGGGGATATTTTTCTACGAACTTCCCCACAAATTTAGGGTTAGCTACAGAAAGGAAAAGGAAATTGATGGAGGAACAGATTGTGGTAATTAATAAAGATTCTTGGAACCTGACTGGATTTTAGAAAGGACATGTAATTCAATCCCTCATTTACTTCCCTTACTATAATTTATACTATAACAATTTCATACGTAAATTCCCCCTATAACAATGATGCAGGCATAGAAAATAAATACACATGTATTTTCTCAAGCAGATTGCTCCTACTCTAAATTAATAAACATGATTTTAATTTATGACACGTACTTACATAATGAGGCTTGATAATCCCTATGCTATATTAATGCATACAAATATTATGTACTCAATGTGTGCGCATAAATTCATATACATAAATTATTACCCCTTGTGTGTTGTGGTGGGAGGAGGTTTCCCCTTAAATTATGCACGCTACATGGTTTTTGCCAAAGATTTATACAACTAAAGGCTTTTCCCTGCTAAATTCTCCAACAACTATGGAATTGAATTCCTTGCGGAAATGAGCATTTGTTTGATTTTGGGGAGTTCCTGGGAGTGAGAGTATCTTCCACTTGAAAAGTTGGCTCTGGTTTTGTTACCATAGGAAATCCATATGATTTGCTCTAGTTTCAACCTTATATAAGAGAAATTTTAATAAATGTGAGATTTACGAGTGTATGAATCTTCATATGGAAGAAATGTATAGTTAATTTATAATTATAAGAATTGTTTTTGTATTTATAGGATGTATGAGGGTTTTTGGCATGGAATTGGTTCAAGGATTTGGCGACATTTCAAGTGTGTGTATGTGTGTGTGTATTTTCGGGACTCTCTTCTTCCATTTTATTTGTTTGGAAGGAGATACATTGGAAATAGTCGGTTGGGGTTTTATAATTATGCAGGAAGCAATATCCTTTGAAAAAGATGCAAAGGAGGGTTTTCTAGTGGAGAAAGTCACTCTGAGGGATTTTATGTATTGAGAGGAGGAAATCCTTTGTAGTGTAAAGACCAACGTTAGAACAAGCTTTGTTCATAAATTGTAACTGTTGTGAAATACACACGGTTCAATTCATTTTAGCTGTCTACTCTGTACACATATAATACACATTACATGTACATATGTACTGTACGTACATGTATAAAAAGGCTATAAGTCAGTTTGTATAGGCCGGTAGAAACCAAGCTGTGTGGATGTTCGTGTGAGTCCTGTAATTAAAATGAGTCATAAAATATTGCCGTCTGGCAGGGAAAGAGAGAGAATACGAAAACCAAAGGAATTGAGTAAAACTTTTCCTACTTTACCAGGTTGTAGTTATTTGCTGGGCTAATGTACCACGTCCGGTACAAATGACTTCCATTGTTTTACATGGGATTCCAGATCCGGAGATAAACATAGCTAAGATTGTGTTTCGCTATTGACGCTGCACTACTATGCAAAAACATTAGCAATGCTATTTTATGTGCGTTTACCCTGAGTTTGGGGAAATTATGGGGAAAATTAGAATAGCAAAAATGTGAAATTCAAATAATTTTTTTTTCGCGTGGAATTTGGATGCAAATAGAAAATGGGATTTTTGAGGTTTTATGGGTGAAAGTACGGGGTTTTTGTACTTTTTCCTTGGGAAAGGGAGAAAAGACGGGACTGAAGTGTTGTTCTCTATGTATAAATTAGTTAAGCCTGTGGTCTAGGTTTTTTTTGTGGCTAAAGGAAAAGTTGTTGTGGTGTTTTATGTTTTCGCAACTTTTCTCCCTGCCAATCTTCTATGTATGTAGGTAGGTATGTAATGTTGAAATATGTACCTATGGTAGAATCAGTGTAATTCAAGTTCTTATGTACTCACGTGTTTCCTAGGACAAAAAAATGGGCAACTTGTTCAGAAAGTTGGGAAAGTTTTTTTCTAACTTTCTCTCTCTAATACATTAGCTTGAAAAGAAGTATGTCAAGTTATAGAGTTGTAAGAGGATGGAAAAATTTCATGTGCTTGTAACGAGAGAAAGGAGTAATTTTTGTGTGAAAGTAAGTGAAAGCAACTTTCTCGAGGAATGGTATGAAATTTTTCCTATAAAATATCCATATATTTTATTTTCCTAGGTATGTGCTTTTTGCATTTAATTTTTTTACCATTCTAGATCTCGTATATAATGCATTCATGATGAAACTTTTACCCTTGCACAATTCAAACTATTTTTACTATGTGTTGTGTGTATGGGACTTTCTCCGTGCATATTGCCTAGGCTTCAATTTTTGAAGGGAGAGGTAGTTTTTGTTGCCTATTTTTATGCAGTTTAGCCTGCTCCTCCCATAAAAAACTATTGAGATATAAATATTTCAAGTCTACCAGTAATACAGTAAATTTTCTCCAAATGTACAATTTCTCTCTAGCTTTTCGCTGCAGTAAGCAATTGGGTGAAAATATGATCAAAGGTACGAGAGAGTTTCTCTGTAGAATATGGACCACATGTAATCAAATGTAAAGTGCTATTATTTGCGTAGGAAGCCGCAGCAGTAGTACAAAGAGAACTTTCACCGGTGAAAGTCCACTTTCACTTTGGCTCCTCCCGGCAACTTGGTATTGGGGAGGGCTGCAGGGTTAAATTATATTAGATTTTCTACAGACTTCCAATGGTCGTTGTCCGGGTGAGAGTTATAATATAAGCTGTAAATGGCAGGTTGCATTTTAGCACTGAGGCAAGTAACGTTTACAATTTTAGCTCCTACCGTGAGATTAGCTTTCCCTATGTACTTTCCCCTTGATTTTCAATGGAAATTTAACGAGTTCTATTACCAAGTCATAATGACAATGAGTCAGTGAGGAAGAAAGCTGCTTTCATCTTTCCATTCTCTGGATTTTGTTCATGCCTGTAGATTTCCGCTTTCTCTTTTTCTCTCTTTCTCTGTCTCTCTCCTTTACCATAACAACCTTGCGTCTGACAGTTGTGTTAATTAAGTTGCACGCTGGTAACCGTCGGGGCTGTACTGTTCTACACATATATATGTACACCCCTGTACATAAAAGTTTCCTCTCGGAATTGCATTATTACCTGAGCAAAGTTTTCGCACCAATGACATTTCCGGAAAATGATACTCTTTCCTAGAAAAAGTTTTTGTCCTACTTTCCTCTACAAACCATTTTCTAGGAATAAAATCCAGGAAATGATTTTTTCTGCCTTTTTTAATTTCTAATGATTTTCCAGCCTTGTTAATTTCTAATGATTTTTCACACCATTGAATTTTTACAATTTACAAAATTGGATTTTTCAGCACACATTTAAGCCTTAGAGCTTCCCATGATAAAAGCATGAAGATGAGGATGTGAGGGAGATGATTAAACACGGGGCTGAAAACCACACAAGTGTATTTTCTTCATTTGCACACATCATCGTAGTAAAGGCCAAGAAGAAAACCTAAAGTTGGGGTTGATGGTATTTGCCATTTGATTTGGTGTGGTTGGAGCCTAAGCTCATATGGTTTATGCTATGCAATTAACATGGGTTATAATATTGGGGTAGCAAATATGTACAAGACTATGTTCTAGCATGCACTCTTTAATAATGTTCATGGTTCACAATGCAATTTACTACAAGTAAATGGAAGTTGGCAAAGAGAGGAAGGAAATTTGCCGGAGGGTAAATGTTCTCTCAATCTCTTTGGGAGTGATTCATTAGTGAGGCTGAGATTGCAAAGTTGAGTTTGTTTTGTTATTACCTCTTCTACTACTACGACTACTTCGTATACACTACGTGCTGATGAGCGGTAAATCACCAAATGCCTCCTTTCCTCTCTTTTTAATGTTAATCTATTGAGTTCTCTCCTCTTCCTCCTATTAAGTACTCCATACACGCGAGTCATCATCATCATCATCAACAACATCATCATCACTGCATAGCCTTGAAATGAATAATAATATTAGCTCAAAATATTATTATTATTCGTATAAGAAAAAAATCCACGTGATAAACATTTACCAAGAAATTTGAATGTAATTTGATAAATCAATAAAAGCAAAGATTTTAGCATGTAAATCTTTTAATTATGAAGTCATAGATGCTACTGAAATACATTATAAAGTTACAAATCATTATTTATAATGATTTTCGGAGGAAATAATAGAAAATTAAGGGATATTTTGCCAAAAGGCTCCTACTCCTCACAAAATCCAGAAGAAGAGAGATGAAGAGAAAAGATAGAAACCTTATTAAGTCTTTAGGAAAGAGGATTTTCGGGTCTAAAATCTCACAGAGAGAAGGTCGTCATGGAAGCTGGTGATACTCTCTAGATTTCACCCTTCCCTTCCTCCTCATCATTTTCTTCTTACGATAAAAGGAGTGCTTATAGGAAGGAAATTTCCATGAGAAGATAAGCTCCAAGATTTGCCTATTTATTATCCTTCATATGTATATAAGGCTTTTGTAAGCCTAGAGGATAATAGCGCTAATGTTCAAGTCTCTCCATATGTACGGAGCATGTATTTATTAAATGGAAGGAGTGGATGGCGGAAGATTAGCTGTTAGCTCAGGATGAAATCAATGAGCAACCTAATAGAAAGTAAATTATCAAGACTTTCCGGAATTCTTCCTTTATACACACACAGACACACACACACAACCATCCATTCATTAGTAAAGGGGATGAGAAAAATAGAGAGTATAGTGAAGGGCTTGAGAAGCGTGGAGGCAAAAACTTGGATCATTTTTTTAAATCCTTACGCAATCTCAACCTATGTAGAATATTTAAGAGCATATGTCTATACCGTGTTTTTTATGTCAGGGTGAAGTCTTGTACACTGTGGACGTATACATAAAAAAAATGGGAGGGAGTTGATGCGAAAATGTGTCTTAGAGATCGCTACACCTAATCCTCTTGGAGGAGAGTGCAGAATGGGATTTTCTCTGGCATGGCGTACCTAATTCTCGGGATGTGGAGACTTAGATTTTTCTTGGGTCTTCTTCCTCTTTTTCTCCTTCTTCTTTTCCCCCCTCATTCTTTTTTCTCTCCAAAGATATATCACTATCTTGAAAATATATAGCTTTATATGGAAACTGCATCTAAGATTTTTTTACTATGTAAATAGTACATGGTGGAAAGTCAAAATAAGAAAACATCTTCTTAAACTACATCTTCCTTTGAACTCTGATTTCTCCAAGGTTTTCATACATTATGTACATACATTTCATGGGCTATAGCTTATGTACATACATGTACATACCTATGGACTGTAGGATACGTGCGTATGCTTATATATAGATATTATAGATATGTATGTATATACATGTATAAGCATAGGAGAGACATGGTAGGGGGAAAAAGTTGCATGTCCAATGTAATGAAAAAAGCTTATAAGGGAAAAAATAGCACGTATATAGAAAATACATTGAATGTTAATGGTAAGGTATGGGCAGGGATAGCTTTTGCGAGGAATTGCAAAGAAAGCTACCGGGAGAGCGGAAAGAGGTTTCTCTCCAGGAGGTTTTTCCGGTCGCGAACATTCAAGAGTTGTTTGTGTGTATGAAGTAGAAGAAAAAGAAGGAGAAGAAAAATTCCCATGACTTTTTCCTTCTCCTCCTCCCTTATAACTATACTTTGGCATTGAGAAGAAGGATAATAATATAAAAATAGACCAAGTTTTTTTTAGAAATACTTTCAAATTTCCTAACTTTTGCTCTTCGCTTGCAAAAGAGCTGCTTTAATGGCGGATCTTAAAATCCCTGAGATATATACGTATGTATTTTTTAAGAGAAAAATTGGCTTTCCTATAGTAAAAAAAGAGCATGTTCCTTCAACATATATAAGAATGACATTCTTAAGGAAAGCGGAATCGGAAAGTATAAACAGTGAAAAAGTAGGGATAAACTGAAGGGAAAAATTCTTCAAGTTTTCCTTTACTTTAACTCATTTGCTCTCATTGTAATACATATGGAGGGACGTGGTTATATGTTTGAGCGTGGGTTTTGATAAATGGCTGGGACTATTATGAAGCAAGCATTAAATTACAGAATAATGCTCATTTCGTTGTAAATTTTCTTTATTTGTTTTTTTCTTCATAATATTCCCTTTTGTTTGTACCGTCCCTCATACATTTATTCTATAGTCAAGTGTTTTTTTGGAGTTACAAGTTAATATAAAAACAAGCTCATAATTCCTTGTTACGAGTGAATATATTTTACTGGTGAGTTTATAAAGGAAGCTGGAAGAGCCGTTTGTCTTTTATTTACTATATGCTTCGCTGTACCGATTAGTGCAAGGATTTTTACTCCTGCGAAAAGGCCCATTCCTTTTGACACTTATTAACTGTGGAAAAATTCATAAACTTTTTTCTTGCAAGAAATATACAAAATAGGGATTTTTTTCAAGGGAATGTATATATTTACTTGTATGGTGGCCATGCATATTAAATTATGCATACATTCCCAAAATGTTAGAGTTGTAGGAAAGGAAGGAGGAAAAAGTGTCGTGTGAGAAAAGAATTTTTCTCATGTTTTTTTTCACGTGGAGGAGCAAGCGTCACTGAAGTAGTAAACGAAAATTGTAAAATTTCTTGTTCATTAAAGGACTTTTGTTGTTAATGTCATTAGGAGAAATGTTAAGGTGTTGTACATGGGAAGATACAAGTTTGTATGGAAGATAAAGTGGATTTTCATGTTTGGATACTTTTTGGTCCAGAGAAAGATGAAATTGTAGAAGTGAGAAATGACAAAATGGTTTTTCCTGTTATTTTTCACATTTTTTGTAGTTGTTTTTTTTACTTGAAAGGAGGAAATTTGGGTGGAAAAATTTGGCTTCAATTGAGATTTTTCCTATGCTTTGGTCAATGGAGTTAATGGAGTTGAGGTGTCTTAATCCTTTGGTATATGCTAAGAGCTTCTTGTATTTCCAGATTAAATGTTGACATGACATGGTCAATGGTCATTAATAAAGCTGGAGATTGTCAAGGTGTTTGAGTCAATTGTTCAGGGCTTAATCTTGTGGAAGGAAGGGTTATATGTAGTGTGGAAGTGTATGGATATAAGTAGGAACATAGGGAAATGATATATTTGTAGGATAAAAAATCAGCCATGTCCATGGACATAAGTGAGTTGTTCAAGAGCGTTCGGTAGTTGTTGGTGTTGATTCTCAAGCTCTTTAAGTTAATCCCAGCTGTTGTCGAAGTGGTGGTAGACCGACTGTTGGTGGACGTGAGACAAATGAGCTTTCCTTACATGCCTGGACTCCTGTGGTGCTAGAGCATCTCTCACATCTCAGCCATCCTACATTCACTCTGTATAGCGTCGTCACACTGTAGTAAAAGAAAAGTGCAGCTTGCAATTCATCCCTGGACTGAAACAAGTTACGCTGCCAACTTGGATACTTTATGTGGTGGATGTGAATGCTTATGTAAATACACCTGTAAAATTTCTTATACATACAGGGGGTGTATTTATTTATCAAAGAGTCATACTATATGATGTAAATACTTGTTGTGAACTGAGGATAATAAACAAGTGTGCAGGCTCATAATTTCCATTGTGTAACACTACCATTAAGTTTACATACAATTTTTTTTACCAAGAGGATTTATTAAATTTTCGAGTTGAGCCAAAAACATTAGAGTACGCCGACCTCAACCCCTTTTTTCTACCTTCAATCCCTGTCTCGGGTTTGCTCATGTAATTGCCAACAAATTATTTTCACATTACAATTCCTGCAAAAATATTTACCAAACGTTTTCCACAAACGTTTGAGAAAATTTCTCAGAAATTATTTACCAACATTTTCCATCAATAATTAATAAAAAAATTTCGAAAAAACTCACCAGCATTTTCCCGACGATATGCAACAAAAATATCGTAAAGTAAACACCGAACATTTTCTATAAACATTGGTTTAAATGGTTTCGAAAAACATTCAGCAAAATCGTATCAAATTTTTTACCAAAATTTTGCCAAAATGTTTTCCAAAACATTTTCCGAAACATATTCCAAAACACTTTCCAAAATATTTGCAAAAATCGCACCAAATCTTTTACCAAAAGTTTACCAAAAGAATTACTGAAATATCCATCGAATTTTTACTGCTACCAAAATTCAGGCAAAAATTCAAGGAACAATAAAATCACGGTGAAATATGGTTTTATACGCCCTACCATGTTTTGAAGGTAGCTTATGCTTACGCTACTATGATTCTTAATCATACACTTGTGTATGATAGGAAATGTTATTTACTACAAGAGAACACATAAGCTCAACATGAAGATGGTTGAGTTGATAAAGTGAATTGGCAACAGGTTTCACATTTGTCCTGTCTTAGACTTCCTCTCTCTCTCTCCCGTCTTTTCACACAACTCCTTTTTAAACTGAAATGAAGAGTAAGCAAAGAATTGAAATACTACTCGCGATTAGACTCTGACATGGAGCCATAGTTGAAGGCACATTATCTTCCTTTGCCTTTTCACCGTTTCTATCTCTCTCTCTCTCTCTTTTCGTCTCTCTCACTCAGCCATGCCTGTTTCACCGTGTACACTTGAGCTTGAGCCTTTCAAGTCAAAGTAATAGATGAACGCGTTAGCTTTGTTATGACAGCATGGGGGAACTCATCATAATGACTATCTTGCTTCGACAGAACAAAACTCACTCACAGATGAGCAGATGATCCGGATGGGAAGGAAGAGATTCTATTACGCTATTGCTTTTCCTACGGTTCCTTTTATCTCCAATAAGTTTTCCTACATGGAAATATATCCAAACCAGCTACACCCTATCTCCACTCCACAGATCATAGAGAGCATACCCTAAGAGAATCTAATGCTATAGAGATTCGTACGTGCCTTGTATAATATGCAAAGGATCCGGAGATCATATTCTCACATATGTACACACACACATTAGGCTCACTGAGTTTTTGCATATAAGTGGTGGCTTCAAGTTGGAGACTATCTGTATGCAAAGCGCTCGTCTCCCTCAACATATTTACAACAAGGGAGAGAAAAGGCATTTTTGAAACTACTCCCGCTTACGTGCATTTACCATGCGTACCTATCATCAGATCAAGTTCAAGAGTGGAATGTCATAATAGAGACAAGTCTAAATAAATTCACATGTGTTTCAACTCCACCACTCAATGGATCTTTTCATAAGTAATTGTCAAAGTTAGAGCACGTGTGTAACATTCTGATTAGTTGTGATTGCCTTTTTTTAAAGGCTCATCACACGTCATGTCAAAATCTCATAGTCTCTCTCTCTCTCTCACACAACACTAAAATTCCCCATGTGCAGTCAACCCTCGACAAAAAGTCTTGTCTCCTCATGCAATTTACATTGCTACTTATGAGAACCAGACGAATCTAACATGAATCCCCTAATGATAATGAGTGAGTGTAAAAATTTTTTTTAACGAGCACTGTAATAATTTTAGAGAAAAAATTTCCTCATTGTCTAAAAGCTTGAAAGAGCACTTGAACTAATGTAAAGGGAAGTACTGGAGGGAAAATTCTAGAGAGCCATTAAGTTTTATCTTCATGCCTACAACGATGTATGTAACGCATGCCAAAAATTCCCTCCTAGAGGATTCTCCTCTTGTATGTAAATAATTAAAGGAATTATTTACCTTTTTTATGGAAGGAGTACAAGGAAGGGGGAAAAAGTGGAAGATTCTCCGGAGACCCTTTTGAGGATCAGTATAAGAATTTTCAATATATTTTTTAGGGATTTACGCAGGTACTACTATAGATACAGTTTTTTTTCTAAGGGAGAAAAGGCGTTGGATTTACATTGGATTTTGGCACGAATGAGTAAACCGTAAACCGCTTCCTAATCGCTCTGATTTTCTCCCTATAAATCAAAACTTCATTGGGCTGGAATGTTAAATGTGTTTTGTAAAGTACAAGTTGAGCCGATTGGCTTTCCCAATTCAACCTCCTCTTATAGCCCATACAAATCATATGACAACGTCTTTTAGGAACAACTTCGTGTATGTGTAAGCCTAGGGTGAAGAAAGGGAGCAAAGTCCTAGACTTTTCATAATTTAATGCGAATCGGAGGATTTCGGTTTTTTGGCCTCGGATCCATCCAACCACTCACTAACTTCCTTGTCATTGTATGTAACGGCCTATATCTATATACTTGAACGATAACTTAATGTCATAACCTCAAAATCCTACGTTAAAACTGATAGGTTTATGAGGAGGACGGAGAAAATAGAAGTAAGGGAGAAAAGGCAAGACTTTTAGGAATTAGTAACAATGTACGAAAAAGTTTCTCCTCTTACAACAAATTCAAGTAACAAGCAGGCCCGACCCCATTTAAAATATACATATATGTATGCACATTTAGTCATATACGTACATATTAAACACATTACATTTGAATCGGTAAAGTTGAAGTAATTTTTTCCTTGATTTTTTTTCAGGGAAGAGCAGAACTTGCTAATTGAGAGTTCACCTGAAAAAAATAGAATTTTTTAAAAATAGAAACTTTTTTTTGACTGCGGATGGAAGAAAAAAGTGCCGGTGACATTTGTCTCACTTTAGTTTAAGGGAATGTCCATAATTGCCAACTCATTATGTGAAAGTTCTTGGAACTTGGAAAGGGAAAAAAATTTGTAGGGTCATTGACTACAGGGTGAGAGATACGGAGAGAAAAAAGATTTTTCATGTAAAGACAAGCTGCGTTCAAATCCTAACATATTTCCCTATGTGTGTTTTATGGGAGTGGAGTGACAGATCATGAAGGAGGGTGTCCAATGGTTTTCTTTTTTTTTCAAAATGTCTTGTGTGTCCGACGCTTTTGTCCATTATTGACATGGGCCTATGGGACCAGAGGTTTTTATAGCATTGCATATAAGTTGAATGAATCCGAGCCAAGTCCCACAAGACCAGATGTCGATTTGATGTGTGCACTCCAACTTGTGTAGGTTATTTCCATCCAGCGTCATTTACCATCTCCCTTGAACCAACCCGCCTGTTTCCAAGCAGCAGACACACACACACACACATACACACACCAATTCTCTCAGACAGGACCGTTCTATCCTAACAGATACATCTATATGGAAGTGGATGCCAAAAACCTAGGGAGGTTTAGGGAAATTCACTCGTTCAGGGTAACAAGAAATTGACATGTAAATGCAAGGGTGTGCATATAAATGCATTTCCTATATTTTTCTCTTATAAGTACACATAAAGTGCAGTGCTCATTCCAGACCCCCACGCCCCACCACATATACACCGCTGTGTGAAATCTGTGACTGTGGAGAGAGCGTGTGTCTGTGCGTCTGTCGACTGTATGCGTGCATGCGTGTGTGTTTTTCTATAATAAAAAGGACGGAAGGAATATTCCCCTTTTATATGTAGAGGGATGAAATAAAATGAAGATTGATTGGCAGGCTTGGCGTAATTTCGGAACGAAGGTCGAGCAAACTTTCCCTCTCATTTTTTTTATTTCTCTTAATAATAGTACAGGGTGATGTGTCACATTTAAATGAAATACCGTCACCCAGCAACAAAACACCCAAGCCTTATTACCTTCCTATTACTACACGCTCTATGAGTCAATCTCCTTCTCTCTCTCAGAGTCCCCTCCAAATATGCACAAGCCTCCGGAATTTCTCCCTTAAAAATATATGTTTCCAATTTTAAAAAAGGAATTTTCTTCTACATAGGAAATTGCAAGAAAATTTTTAGGAAGAGTTAAAATTGGAGGCCTCAAAGGAATAGAAATGTATCAATAAATAATACATATAGGAAGGCTCATACATTTCCAAGGTATTAAGGAAATTGATCCTATGTACGGAAATATGATTTAATATTGGGAGAAAAAAACATATTTTTCCAAACGATACCCATCAATGTTTACGTGTTATTTTTCGAGTTATTGGTATAAAAGATATAAAAATAGAAAAATTTATCCCTTTTCTCTCTCACTCAATTGGTTATTTCCTACCCTCGGCACGTGTTTTCTCCAGGAAAATTTATTCGACCAGAGGAAATTGCTAGGGAGTGGGAATTGAAAAACCCATATCAATATCATGAATGATGGAAATTCCCTCTACCACAACATACCCACATAGCATTTCCTACACCAAAGGTTCCGCTCTCTAAAACGCTCTCTCTCTCTCCCACTGAAATTCCTATTCCTCTACTAATTTTTTATCAAAAACAATATTTCTCCAAATTTAGCTTGGAATTTTCCCCAATAAAAGTGATGCTATAAAATAGGAGCACCTTGTATCTTAAAATAGTACCAAATTTCCAAGATATTTATTTACAAGTGGCCAATGGATTTGCATGTGATTAAAATTTCTAGATTATTCTTCTTCTTCTGGTGGAATCCCTCAAGTGGGAAATGCGTATATTTGTTATTTAAAACGAAGCAGAGAAGTAGGAGGAAGGAGGAAGAAGGAAAGGAGAGAAAAGAGCAAGAGTTTGGGAGTTGAATTTTGAATGAATTTCTACAATTTGAATTCGATATTGTCCGACGCCGTTGGCCCATTCCCTTTGGATTAGATTGACTCTGAAATTTCTCTCGTTTTTCAAGACAGTTGAGGGAAATGAAAAGGGCTTGAAGTAGGAGAAATTGTGAGTTAGGTTAAAGTCGTAAAACTTGTGCGAACACAACAGAGAGAAAATGGCGGATCTTAGAACTGATTTATTATTCATGATGGTGGTTTTACTTATATGCTACTCGAGTATATTTGCAACCATTCTAGATACTTTCCCTATTTCTTTCCCTTTAGACTCTTAAGCAAAAACTATATCTTCACGTTTTTTGGTAGAAGAGAGAGAGAGAGAGAGCTGAACATCCGGATTTGAATTTACAGCAAGAGCTTTTGGCTCTATACGTTTGAAAATAAATATCAAGTAAGTTATTCTTTCCTGATGGTTCCTTGGTCTCCGTGTAACGTTGAAATTTATAAGACCCGTACTACCTTTGGCATTCATTGCGTGTCTTGAAGAAGGGGAAAAAACCACTTAGCTCCAGAGCTAGTGCTCTTCTCTTAGTTTTTTTTACAAGTGTACTTTTACTCCATACAAACAAATTGCCTCCAGCAAAATTTCTCTATCTTACAACTCACCATTGATTTTTCTCTGCTAAGAAAACTTCCTTACCAAAAAAATTTTTTTCTTAAATTCTGCACGCAAAAATTTCATAAAAATTTAAAATGTCTATTTTTGTAGGGTACTAGTAAAATTTGCATAGGAATTTCCCCTTGGAGCCATATTTACGTAATATATTACGTTAGTGCTATTAATATCCTCATGACTCAATCTCTAAGGCTATGACAGGTCACATTTTAGCTCCGAGGTAACAGGTACAAATGTAAATATGTACTTGTATGTGTTTATATGGAAGACACTTGAGCTGGATGGGAAGGAGGTTCAGGAGCCAAAATACACTCCGTTGAGAGAGTGACATGTGAATTATTTATGGAAGCAAAAGGTTTTTAGCGTAAGCACCAAGCGATTTGTAGTATTTCGCGATAGCTTGTTACTCTCCCGTCCCTTACGGCATTTATTTTCCAAAGGATTTTTCTCCTTCTGAGAAATGTCTCACATTCTCTCATCCAAATATGTAGACACATTTTTCCTATGAGATAACTTAAACTAATAAACTTAAATAACCTCAACTTACCTTTGGAAATTCTCCGTACTAAAGTGCTATTTTTTGCATTATGACTCACACCAAGTACTTTTTCATGCCTGTAGAAAGAGTTAGGTGTGTAATTTTTAGAAATGATAAATAAAACATGATGAAGGATCCTTCCTTGTGCTCTTTTACTAACGGATTAACCAAGTCCAAAAAAATATTGTTTATTGTACAAGTACTGAACATTCAACTCTAAATGATTGGACTCGCCAATATACTACGAATTAATAAGCCTCTAACATAAATGTAGTATCTTGCTCAAATGTCAGTGGATTTTGAAAAATGAGGACTGGACTTTTCTCCCTTCTATGTTTCTAGCTGTATATTTTTGAGGGAAGAGAAATGATGAGTAAAACGGTACAAGTGGAGTCAATAATGCAAAAAGAAAGGGAAGGGAGAAGATGGGAAGAAAGTCAAGGGGTTAGTTACGAGTTTTATTCCTTGACTCCTCCAACATTTCTTATTCTACCGTCCATACTTTTGGAGTTTATGTGCTAGCGAGCCAGAGTATCATTACTAATTCTCTATAGTTTAGGGAATTTCCCCTTGTGAAATCTATTACGTCAGGCTATAAAGGAATTTATTATTTTGGCTTGACTATTATATATAACGGATCAATGTAATATCTTACAGCTATAGAAGTACCTCATGCTTCACATAGCCATTGAGTTTAGGAAGGGATCATGTCAGTTTCTGACTTTCTCCTATATATGTCGTAACTCACACAAGCCTATAAGGTTTGTATAGAACCTCATAATATGTTCACTCCCTCAATTTATGATTTCACATGGCTCGTATATTTATATACAGAGTAATAGCTAGTCCTATAGTCCTATAGGGTAGTGAAATCCACCAAGTATTAATCTAACCTCAATTGATTCCAGACTCGGATAAATTTATCATTTTCACTCCCTGGTCATTTATTAATAACTAACAATATCATAGACCTCCGACATTGTATCCGTATTGACTCCGCGCTAAAATGGACTTTCCCAGTGCTATTTTCCCTAAACTTGTCTATACCAAAGGCTTGTGCTATTTTGTGCAGAAATAGTATAATAATTATTACCACCACAAATACCATTTAGACTGCGATACTATTATAGGGCCATGCTTTTCTCATGTAGTACAAGCCACGCTAATGGGTTATAGCGGGAGGAGGTAAAGATATACAGAGAATAATAGGGAATTTCTATGACTAAGAACGTGCTCTCATATCCTTGATTTCCTCCTACTATTCAATAATATGATCAGAGCCAAAGATTCCCATTGGTAAGCATTAAGTTAAGGGAAGAAAGGAAGGAGAATGTATTGGAAGAGCGTCTGATGTGAGGATAGAAAAAAGGGATAGTTTCCTTGAGTCATGGACTTTTGTCAGACTTGATACACTGTATTGCTGGAGTAGTTGGAAGTAGTTGGAGCGTGCTTACGTATTAGTGACACAGAAATACATGGGAGGAGGATTGGAGGAACACGTGGATAATGGAAAGTGCAAAATATATTCTGCATGGATTTCCTTTTTTTATTCGCCTTCAATTCTTGTTGAACATTGGATAGGACCGAACATTATGGTAGAATCCTATCAAATACGAGAGAAAATGTAATAACCTTTATGGAGGTGTGTGTGTGTGCGTGTGTGTGTGTGTGCTCTACGCTTTTGTGCGTATCTTGGTATCTTCTGGCTCCTGACTTTTTCTAGGGGCTCCCTTGACTCAGGAGCTTTGCCTCAGCTTTTCTGCCGGATAAATAGCTTGAGTATCTTTATGGTTTTACTCTCCCTAAGAGAGATCTATCTAGGAGAGTACGTATGGTGGAGGCTTGAAAGTTTCAAAGCAACAAGGATGGACAGGAGCTTGACCATTACATTGACATTGTGATATCAGATTTTTTCCTCCCTTTTTTCCCCCTCTCACTTGAAGCCTAAGCTATATATAGCCAGGACATTATATGTATGTGTTCTTACTGGTCAACATTTTTTCCCTCTTCCTGGATTCTTTCATCCGCTCCATCTGATTTTTCTTTTTGCGTACAGTTGAGCATTATTTCGAGATTTTCTCTCCCATCATAAGATCATTCAAGTATGATATTGCCAATGGTCGTGTTGGTAGGCTGAACAATAATTTGATATTTTTTTCTCTCTCTTGTTTCCTCCCTACAGATGCTTGATCCTTGGATTCAATCCATTACTCTCTTTCTGGATTCATTTTGATGTCATTTTTCATATGAAATTCCAGCTCAGCTCATTCGGATAATGTGACGGGTAAGCTCAAATTTTCCTATTAATTTTCCTATGGAAATACATATAGTATATACACTGTCGTAATTCCCTTACATATTCTACGCTCATCCTCCACACGTGCTCACATTCTTCCCTAGATTTGTTTTTTCTCATGAGTCAATTTCATTTATGTGTAAAAAAATATGCAATCAATTTACATGTATTTTTCCCCTTAAGCTCACAATAAATTTCCTTACCCTTTCCCCCCTTATTCCCTCTACTACAATAAAAGGGTACAAAATAAATGATTTAAATTTGTCATAGCAGGGGAGAAATGTTGGCATAGAAAAATTCACGGTTTTTTCTTGTACAAGTAAAAACGCCTTAAATTATTGACCCGTAACATGGGAATTTACTTTTGTATATGTTAAATCCTTGAACTTGGCAAAGATTTTTAAAACATCCTCTCCTTTATTTCCGTCCACATTTACATAGAGAAGCGCTATTATATCAAGTTGAACTTCTCAAGGCCGAGGTTATAAGATTCTATCCCTCATTGGTATTCCATTTCTGTAAATTTCACTATAATTTACATGTTCGGAATACATAAATAAGCGTGAGGAGTATAATTTGTGTCTTGAAAATGTCCACTAAATTTCTATCTTAAGTATCCTCAAAACTTGAGTAGCTTACATGTATAATGAAGACATTGGGAATTTCAAAGGTACAGCTCATAGTAATTGACTGAGTGAGTCATAGAAGAATAAAAAAGTACTTATTAGCCAAGAAATTGCATAACGTACATATTTGAACAACATCATCATATGCAATTTCCTACGTTAAGGATTTTAGCTACGGATCCTTACAATAATAATAATAATAATAATTTCATGCATAAAAATTCTCCAGGGTTCAATTCTTAAGTGAGTGAGGTGTGAAGGAGAGAAAGGAGTATATACAGTAAAATGCGTAAATTGTCAATTGTTTAAGAAACTTGAGTTCGTGTATGTTCCTCATGGAACAATGCTCATGTAAAAGAGTAAGAGGAAAAATATAATAATAATAAAAAAAATTAAAGCCCCATACGTTCACTCATAAAGTTTATACAATATAAAAACCCAATGAACAAATTTTCACAAACACTTTCCCAACACGCACGAACAGAACTCTCAAGAGTTCCAAGTGAATTGTGAACTTGGCTATAAAAACCAGACAAGAAAACATCTTCCCTTGTCTTTACTAACGCATACTTCTTGCCATTGTTGTTTCATTGTAATGTGTTACATACACAGACGTATACACAGACATATACTACGTAGACGAGAAAACAAACGCGTGTATAAAAAAATTGTGAAAAAAAAATTACCTTTATGATTACACATACAGGGAATGAAATACTATTGACGAGGCGAACGTCATAATGCATTTAATGAGGAGGTAGCCTGTAAATTTTCTGAGTATGCGAAGAGAAGAACGCAATGTGAGTAAGATAAAAAACACAAGAAAAATGCATATTTCCAATCTTCTCAGACTTTAGCACAATCCTTCCAAATACACGAAGTAACAAAACTGGCTTGACTTGAACCGAGGAGCATAGGGATTAAAATTTACAGAGAGAGAGAGAGAGAGATAAAAGGCAACAATCATGTTTCCACTATGATTATTACAATAGGATACTTTAGCCCATATAAAATCCAATAGTCTATAGAACAAGTGGACTTTCAAGTAAATTTATACTCACGATCAAGTCGTCAAAAGTGAGTGGGAAAAAAAGGAAACGACAGCGTGTAAAAGATTACAATAAACTATCTTGTATTGACACGAGGGTGAGAAGAAGTAGCTTCTACCATTTTTCTCTCTTTCTCTCTCTCCAACCTTAAAATCTCTTGTTTGAATGAAGCGAAAAAAAACAAGGAAAAATTTTTATTACGTCAATTGTTCAAATTGAAATTGTTCATCATATCTTACAAAGATACCTCAGGTTTAATATCCCAGCCCTTTATGTAGGGCTCGTATATGTATGTACGCCCATGTATTTATGCATACAAACCTTTGCCTATATTAAAGGACAGTGTGATTTTGTCAGACAGACTCATGAATCTTCCCGAGCTTTTTATGCATCATTTCAACAGAGCTTAAACATAAAAGGATGTGACAAAAATTTTTTCTTACATCTTTTTGCGCGCATCTTACCTCCTTGTTGACAGCTTGAAATATTGTTTTTACAATTGCATGCATTTTTTCCCCTATATAAGTGTATATATATTCATTAATGGGTTGGCATATGATTTGCACATATATCATTTTTATTAAATTATCCCACAGATTTATATTTTGTATTCTTCCGAGCTTTTTCTCTCTGACATATCTCATTTGCTCTTTTTAGAGAATGATCACAACACTCAAATGACTTGTTTTTCTATATTTTCTTTTGCACGCTTGTTTCTTCATGGGAAATAACATGTGCGTACAAGTTATTCCAGTTGTTTGAAATATGTAGATTTATTATGGTTGGAAATTGAGGAATGAGTTTAGAGCAAATGGGAAAATTGTTATATTTTCTCCAACTCATTAATTAAATAAGGACTTAAAAGGAGCTTGTTAATTATCAGGAGTAATTTGAGGCTAAATGCCTTTGAGTCATTTAACATATGAAGAATTTCCTCATTTCATATGAATTTTTCAAGGGGTACATTCAGGTCAAATCCTTCGAGTTCCACGTGTTCTAACAAGCGCAGAGCTACGTATAAAGACATGGAGGAAAGAAAACATTAATGATTACATATGCAACCAATATGTACATAATATGTGCATGTTGAACTACACTCGTACATTCGTTTATGGAAAGATTGTGTCTAAAAATACAAATTAAGTTGATGTTGAAGTGGCTCATCTAGATTTGATATGTGTAATATTTGTAGAAGGAAATTATTAATTTAAGGAGAGAAAACGCGTGGGAATTTCCCCCCTTGGAACACACATGCATACATATGTAGTAACGTCAATAAAGCATATGAATTTGTTCCCCTTTATCTTTCTTCTTATTCTTTGACAAAACACTAGGAAAACATGTAAGGGAAAGAATTTCTAGGAAAGAAAAACGTGAGTTAATATCCAGGCTCTCTTCATACGGAGAGCCACGTGAGTTTTGGAGAGCTGTAATTACATGTAAGTATCTCCCAGAGACAGAGAGAGAGAGAATTATGCATATACGAAGGCTCATTATGTCGGGAGGAAAGAATGTCATGTAAATAGAGTGAGGGAGAAATAATACAAGGATCCGTAATACCAGGCTAAATTATTAACACGGTCAGTCTCGACAAATTCTAGCTTCTATACAGACTTGCATAAATATTAGAGAAGCCCTGGAAACTGTCAACAATGAAGTTAAAAGTATGGGAAAGAGTTTTCTGACTCAAGGAAGGAAAGAAAATTTCCTTGAGTCTTTCTCTCTCTCTCTCTGCACCATTCTTAGGAATTATTAATGAAAAACAAAGTGTTCCCAGGAAGGCATCTCGAAAAAAGCTTGGGCTTCCAAAGGGTCCGTCTTTTATGTGTGTGTGTGTTTGTCTATGTGTTGAGTGTTAAAGAAAAAAGGTATAAAAATTCTTAGTTTTGATGGAATGCCGTGTGCTAATGGGAATATGAATTTTTCTTTTGAGCTGAACTTAAAGCCTTGATTATTTCCTCGTCTCTTTCCGTCTAGGCTTTTTTCCTTATTAACATCAGCAGCATTCCTTTTGGTAGAGGAGGGAGGAAAAACTCTTAAGCTCTGGAGGTGGGAGAAAAAAAGGAAAAAAACATCTTGATAAACACCATGTCCCTTGTCTCAGCTCTTCCTCTTTTCTCTCTTCTTTTTTCCTTCCATATCCTCACACATACTATGTACATCCATACGCGTATATCTATACCCTTAATAATTACTCATGTACATGAAGGGAAGGAAGGAGGGAAAAAAGGGAGAAAAAGTCGCCAAAAACTCATACATTTAAAATCCTTCGCACATATTAAAATCCTCTTAGTGTTAAATACACCGTTAATGAACGAGTACAATTTGCATATGTTGACAAAGGGCAAAATGCTCAAATTTATTACCACAGACCTTTCCTATTCAAGAAGGGAGGGAGGGAGGGAAATTTGCATTTGACGATGGATCAACTCCATCTCCCTCAGTTGCAAAGAAATTCATCAATGACTTTACCCGTTAGCTCTGTCCACACAGCCATTGACTTTTCTCATAATCTGGCAAAATTCACAGAAAGGCTCTCCTTTAATAATTACCGTTTGATAAATATAGGGAAATATTTCCAAAGGAATTTTATCTCCAATACATGGTAAAAGTTCATGAATGTGTTAAGTATAGGATTAGAATCGATATTTAAATCCAACATATCGTCCGCTGAATATATAAAGGTCAGTTGTTTTCCCTCCTCTCACTTATTATGTACACAGTGGTTGAGATGAGAAATTCCTGAGCAAACACATTCATCCCTCGTTCCTATAGTTTATCTCCTGAAACTTGGCCTCCATGTAATTAATGGTGGTTGGAATGAAGCTCTACTAGCCGCGGACGGTGATTTATGATGAGTGCGATAACAACCAATGTCGGTTTTTCTTCCCTCCAAGCCAACCATTCCAGCTCTATACATTTAAAAAAAAGAGAGACAAAGAAAAAATCCTTATCTGTAGATACTCTCTCCAATGGAGTGTAACCAGCACCATAAATAATGCACTTTTAAAACATGTACTCTTGTACATGCTAATGTTTTTGGAGGAGCAAAGAAAAAAATAAATAAAAAATTTTCGTACCTCAATAACTTTATGAGGTGAAAAATTTTCAGCAATATGTTTATACACACATAATTATTGCAGCTTCTGCAAAGGAATTGGAATCGTGAGTTTAGCATGTAAGAGAATGGGAAATTGTTCCAACTGTTCCGAGTTTTGTAAAAAAAACTCACCTTAATTCCAAGTCTGTATTACTGAGTCTGAAGGGCAGATATGAGATTATGACTTCACTACTGTCTTCATCAGCGGCTTATTAATCCATGTCCTTATGTACATGTATTTCTTATGGGAATGAGACTTTGAAAGAATAACTTGTCAAATTATCATATTTATTATGTGGATATCTATTTCAACGGAGAGGGGAATTTCTATGCAAATCTTCATCTATGAGCAACACCCCTCCTGTGTACATCGTACAAATGTGCAGATTCAAGTATTTTTCAGAGTATACGGCCAATGGTCTCTGATTCTCTTGAGGACATCATATTTTTCCCCACTCCATTCCATTACATTAGATCTTGACAGGTGGAAAAAAAATCTAACTTGACTTTTATACATAATTTTTATATGCAAGCGAATAAGCCTCTACATAGTAAATAGCCAATATGTAGGATAATTTGAACTCATCTGAACTATATACTCCAGAATGATGATGATGATGATGATGAGTAGGAGTTTTCTCTCCAATGATTAATAGTAACAAAGGTGCAGTTTGTATAGGTTGAAAAAAAAATAATTCACAACACATGCTCCATCACATTATTATGGTCATGCTCATATTTTTTTACATTCATATACATACTATAACAATCCATGGAGAATTATTCATATTTTGCCATCATTCATATTTCTTGTGGGTCCATACATAAGAGAGAACTCCATCCTTTGAACATAATTACCTCTCTTTAATATCATCCATTAGATCTTTGCAAGTGTAAAGGCTTGGAAGTGTGAGGAGGTGGGAAAATTTCAAATGTGTGAACCAATTGAAATTTCCTATGTATTAACATAGGAATATGTACGGTCATTTTTAATGCATGGACTTTCCTATGTCCGAGAGGCCTGATTTTTAATCTATTTTACTATTTTACTACACAGCTTATTAAGCTCTGGCCTTTGAGAGCTCATTTAATCAATGAGAAATAATTATTATATAAACAGAGGATCCTTTATGGCTTTCATAATAGGAAACTGGTGCAGGATTTTGGTAGGGCTAGATAAAGGTAACGAGTACCTTCTCATGAGGCAGTGTTGTATGTGTGAGTTGCTTGTATATATAAGAAAAGTGTTAAATTTCCGAGGCATGGTAAACGTTGATCTACACACCCGTGGAATTTCAGGGACCGTTTCAATAATGAAGAGCTCCCTGTAGGTGGGAGGTGAAGCTTTGCATATGAAATAGTACACAGTAGCCAAAAAAAGCAATCCTGTCCCAGCAATGTCAAAATGTGATAAGGGAAGTTAGATGAGGTATTTAGCGTAATTAAAATCCCTTTAATGGCTCAAATGAAGATAAGATATGGCAGAGTTCATATTATAAATCTCTTTGTCGGTTATCACTCTATTCATTAGTATGCTTCAAGACATTGCTTGCCAGGTTATAGGAATTGGAATGTTCGTGGTTGGTGGTAGTAGTGAATAGGGTAGGGGCAATCAAGGGAATGTAAATATATTTATAGAGTGGGGAATGATACGGCTGGGTAAAAGGCAATAATAGCTCGATATTTGATTCAATGTTGTAGTTAACATGAGCGTTTTTCGGTACATTTAACAACCTAACGATTCCCAACTTCCCAATGAGTCAATTCATCGAGAACATTAGCCTAGATAATTATTTTTTATTGAAATTACCATACCACGTTGAAGCTATTGATTTTCCATGATAAGTAGTTACTCCAGCGTAATTATTTTCAGAAGCGTTTCAATTTACTCTGAGAAGTTGTGCAGAGCGTAAGTGCTAAAAATTCCCGCGCTTTTTAGCACTCCCTCTGTTTAGTATTTTCGTAAATATTTCTTTTTGGTGGAAATTTGCAAGAAAACTTTCCCCCCAATTTGTGCAAAGAAAATTTTCTCAGAAGAAGGAAAAAATCTTGGTAAAAATATTGTCTGTTGAAAATATTGGAGGAATTTGAAGGTATTTTCTATGAAAATTGGCAAGAATTTTGTTACGTGAGAAGAATTGTTTTGCTTAGCAAATAAGTTGTTGCAAATTGTTGAGAAATTTTGAAAGGGGGAAAATTTGTGGAAGTTTCAATGTGGAAATTATAGATGTATATTTGTGGGCTGTTTTTCTTACATGGGAAATAGTGATTTGAGGGGAGGTTGGCCCACAAAAAAAATAAATGACGAGGGAACAAGTTTTCCTGTATCGTTGGTTATACTTGGTATAACTATAGATTCTGGAGCTCTCTCTGGAAATTCCAATTTAGTTGTTGAAGAAGATGAAGGTTGCTCGAGGGCATTTTTGTCAATTTTCCTTTAGATTGCATTTTCCTATTCGCAACTTCCCTCTCTCATACCTCTCTCATACATTTCCATTCTGAAAGACAGGTCTTGTGCTTTTCTTGCTCCACTTCTCTTTTTTTCTTCTCCTCCTCCTTCTTCTAATGCTTTCATATCACAGACTTATGCTTTATTAGATACACACTACATTATAGTGCCCATAATATGCAAGTCAAAGCTAAAAGTTTATATATGAAGATATGAAAAAAATATATACGAGAACATGGTAAAATATCCAGGCAAAAAAAATATTCCACATATAAACCCACAAAAGTTTCCTTACTTCCTCCTTATAAGAAATGTATACATTCTAATCCCAGGACTTTGCTATTTTTTTACTCTCGTTTTTTTCTCTTTCAAAGTCTCGTAACTTCCTTGTTCCAAGGGACCCTCACATATACATACGAAAATTTTACTCTAGGCGCTATATGGAGGTACATATTGCACAATAATATAGAGGATTTGTCAAGGCTCAAGATCACAAGGAAAATTCAAAGGGAGTTGCAACAGGAGTTAGACTATACTAAAAAGGAACAAGTAAATATATAGGGAGAGCTGGACTAATATACTTTCCGTCTTGCAAAACTCATATGATTCTTAGACTCTGTGAGTGAGTGAGTGAGTGAGGCAGGCTTCATGTTGGTGCTGATGGTTATTAGTTTTGAGGCTCTCTTGTCAGCTCATGAACGGCATTTGTATACAAACTCAATGAGAAAAGTAAACTTACGCTTTGGCTACTATTGAACCAGTGTTATTCTTTGGCTCAGCTTCATACTATTTTCTCCCTTCCACTAGTATCTATATATACTCAATATGTACAAACGCCCATGTTTAATAAAATCCTTGTATTTCAACAGACAAAATATACACAAAAAATGATATGTAAGAAGAAGGACAATATTGTGGTTTTTGAATTCCTACGTTTGCATAGTGAGAAAAAGACAGGGATAAAATTGCATCAGAGTGCATTTGATGACTGGGAATAAAAAAAAGGGGGAGAAATTCTATATGCAAGGATATGAACGTATAAGAAAATAATGTTATATACATTTTGCCTACACTATTATATAAAAACAAATAAATGATTGGATATTGTGAAGGAAGAAGGAGTTCTCACTCGGTTGGAGACACGTCTTCTCCCCACATGTTTACATTCACCATATGATACGCCTGGTGCATCGGTTACTCCGGAATTTTCGGTTAGACTCGAGTAATTTTGTCCGAGCTAAATGAGGGGAAGAGGCTGGGAAATTAGCAAATGAATTGGTTTCTCAAAACTTGGGCTCATGGCTGCTAAAACTCTATCCAACGCAAATATGTATAGAGTAATATAAAAGCCTATATGTGATGACTATTGAAAATGTGTACTTGTACTTAAGTTAATTTTCTAACCCTAAGTATTAAGTAAGCTATATCTTTATATGTATATACATATATAGCCAATATGGGAAAATGTATTGAGGAGTTTGTAATTGTTTCCCGAAAATATTTCGGGAGTAGAGACGGAGACAGGACGCTAAAAGGAAAAGGAGTAAGAAAAGGAATGAGGAAAGTCCCTCACATTATGTTACCCACTACTCTCTCTTCCCTCGGAAGGCCATTGTGGCTAGGAAATTAGATAGCCCAGACTTTTCTCTTTAAGTATGAAGTTGAGCCACTTTTAGTGGATCCTTAGCTATAGACTTTATTCTATGGAATTTTTCGACTCTTAGAATCCACTGGTATAGGGCTCGATACACTTTTCTCTGGGTGGATATCCCTCGATAGTTTTCGAGTGTTCGGATGATAGTCCGCAAGTGTAAAAAAGATGTGAGTTGGGCGTGAGTGTGTATGTACATGCGTTGAGGAGGACAGGAAGAACTTTCCTCAGTCATCCGTTTGTTTCCAAGTAGTTCCTTGACATAATCACTATGGAACTGTGGATAAACCTAATGTTACTACTTGTTTGATGCAGTCCTCCTCTCAAGCTCTCTATCTCTCTCTCTTTTTTCTCGAATCTATCGATTCTTAGTAAATACTCAAGTGGCTATAGCCATTGTAACATATCCATATAGCTATACAATTGGCACAAGATCCTAGTAATAGCAACTTAAATTGGCTCACTAGCCTTTGATAAAAAGTTGTAAGGGGGAAAATGTCTCTCAAATCCAAAGGCTCAAATATGCACGTATAAGAACGTATGCATACATATGGAATCCATATGCGAACCTTCAAACATAGTATATACATATGTACACACAAGTTAAGCAAATATGTATACATGCATATATGAAGCATGTATTTTATTTATGTATGCGTGTATTTTATATGTAAGAAAATTATATTGTTGCTTTGGTTTTTTTGTATACAAAAATGTACACAATGGTAGGGAGAGAGAAAATTGTATAAAAAATAGCCAGTTGTTGAATTGGAAGAAGAGCACTTGAAATATTAGGGAAAATGTCTCCGTATGTGTTGTGAGTGTGTGTGTCTGTGTGTGTGGGAAGAAGAGAAAAAATAGAGAGTAAAAAGAAGAGTCCACCGTGGTTTGTATATATTTTATTGGGATGGCTTGTAGGTCAGATAATGAAAATAGAAATAAAAGGCGGAGTTGGTTCTTAAAGTGTCTAATGGGCATAGAAAAAAAGAAAGATGGTCATTGAAATGTAGAGAACTATCCTGCCGAGTTGGCCCGTACACAAACATAGAAATACATGGATGGAGAGTGTCAGGGAAGGAAAAGCAAACCAGTGCTTGAGTTGAGTTTCACTTTCAATTGGACAGTAAAGTGCACAGTTGAGGATGGATGACTGTAGCTCTTTTCTCTGTCTCTCTCACTGTACTTCGTCCCATGCAACTTTTTCTCGTTTATACCTTGAGAATGTACAGGAAATACTAACTGGCAACTTGTTTCAGCCTCTTATTTATAGTCCAGGGTTTTCTCTTCTTTTTTTTTCTCTCTCTCCCTTTTACTCTCCCTCTCTTTCTCTAGATGAACTTCCTAGGAGGATCTTTTAGGTATACATTTCCAGAAACAAATTTTTTTCCCCTTTCCTCAATAGTAGGAGTACATGTTATAGGACGGTGGTTGTAGATACTTGAACCCTTTTGAGAAAAGCTCGGTTTCTCAAGTAATATGTATTGAGAGTTTTTTCAAGTGCTTTTTTCTGAACCCTAAAATGTTTGTTTTTTACCAGCTTGAAGGGAAGGGCAGTGGAAAATTGTAGTAGTGGTAAAAGAGAAAGGTTCAAGGAAAGAAAACTCTCAAGTCAATGGATCAAAGCATATGGACATTGGGTGAAAGGAGGGATAGAGATTTTTTTGACTTGATGTCTCTCTTATTTTCTCTCTCTCTCTCTCTCCGTAATTTCTTTCATGTGGGGAAAATATTTTTTTCTCTTCAAATAAAAAAGGTATAAAAGGGAGAGTTTTGAGGAGAGAAAACTCAATGTGTCAGATAAATGCAAACTTTATTGAGGGTGAGGAGGTAAAGAAAATACACTCTGTTTCCCTACTTGTTTCTCTTTTAAGTCCCCCCTTGTTTATTTTCTCATATAGCTTTTTCTTCTAATGGACTCGAAATCAAAACCTTCCCTTTGAGATTCTCAGCTTTGGTCAATTTTTCTTATACGCTTGCTTTGAAATTCATAGGAAAGGATTTTCATGACTTGGAAATTATTCATGTGAGAAAATTAGCATTGATATTTACATAAAAAATGCAGGATATTTTAGTACAATGATATTTAAATTTAATTCATCAATTATAAATTAATATTTAAATTCAACTCAAAGAAATTAATATGTTAATTTAAGTCATAGGATTTTTAATTAATTAATTTAAATTCAGCTCATTCTATGATGAGCTGATAATATTTAAATAAATGCCAAGGATTTTCAACCTTTGAAAATAGATAGACTTTTCCTAATGAATTATCCCCAGTAGTGTGGAAAAGGGCCATTAAAATGGAGGGGAATGATTTGGGTTTAGTCCCTTTTAAAATTAAAGGGATGGTCGATTATGGAGGAAATGACACGAGAAAATAAACGGGGATATTTGATGATCAATGTGGCAGAAAGGCTCGTTAGAGTTGGGGTTATTACATTTTCTCCTCTGAGACGTAACACTTGATAATGGAGAGATGGGAATGGTTTCACCCAGTCCACCATCACATATTATGAATCACCTAAAATGAGTCTGAGATTTGAGCCAAACTACTATTTCTCGCTATGCCACAGAAATACACTTATATTGTACCACCCACGAAACAAAACCTAATGAAGAGTGCTACGTTTCCTACAGAGAAAACATTGGTGAGGAGTAAGAGAGGAGAATTCCTTTATAAAACCCATACAACACATAAACATCATCATAGCAATTTTTCCAGCTCCTGTGTAAGGACAAAAGTACGGTCAAATTGTGTCCCCACTCCACTGTAGGGAAGACTATGGGAAGAAAATGTAGCAGAGTATAAGTTTTGAGTAAGTGAGAAAAAGTGGCTTTTGTTACGTTCAGCTATTGTTTTTCCAGGAAATTTGACCACTACAAATTCCTTGTAATTCCCATAAAAATCTCTCTCTCTCCTTTCCTACACAAAGACTCACTCATGATCGGATGACTGCGCAAGGAGAACTGATTTCGCTAATCTAAAAACCTCTCTCATGGAGGGAAATAGTACCAATCCTTTTCTTACCACTACAATATAATAGCCAATGTTATGAATGGACGACAGGGTTTCTCTCCTCCAGAAAGACATAAAGATCATGGTGCGTGTATTCAGGAATTGCTATTGAGATTCCCATCCCTTCATGCTTAGCTTGTTACAGAGGATGTAATCGCATTATCAACTGTATAGTAATTACTGGTCATTTCACATTTTCATCATCCCTCACTGTCCGCCTGGAGTAGAGGAAAAAAATCCCCTCACATTAAACCTTGTTAAAATCATAGGATCCATGTAATTTGCATGACCCAGCAAAAATCACGTTCCTTTTTTAAAATTACTATACACCCATATATTCCCTTTCCTACGGAATTACATAATTGGAATTGCTAGAATATTATACATATGGCATAAGAAAAATTCCACGCTAAAAATAACTTGGAGTTTTTCTTATATAACTTCACATGAAATGATGTAATGATTAGACATGAAAGAATTTTCAATGGTTTTTTTATATGCATGATATTAGTCCCACACAGAGAGAGAGAGAGAGAGTATCGGCCCTTTGAGAAGAGATGAAAGGGTTTTTTTTTGCATATGTGAAAATTTTTTTTGGCCTTAATGAAGTACCAGGCCAGATAAGCACAGTGCAGTAGCAGGGAATGATAAAAGTGGAAAGTGATTCAAGTAATGTAATTGTATTTGTGTGAGTCGAGTCTAATCGTCTCTGCTCTCTTAACTAGAGAGGAAGAGAGAGATATGGACTTGTAGGGTTTTCTATAGAGTGAGATTCTGAGGGAGCTCATTGATTACGCATATTTAAAATTAATAGGAGTGCTTTTGTATTTAGAGAGAAAATGCCTGGAGGAGAATGGCCGATTGGGAAATGCATTTAAGTTATAAATCAATCTCAAAGCTCTCTCTCTCTCTCTCTACAGTGTGTTCAAACTCACCAATAAAAACTCCATTTGAACAGTGAAATGGGATTGGATTAAATCACGGTTCAATGACAGTGCACTTTATTCCTAAACTTCCTCACCACCAGCCTCAAATACATAAATAACTATGCACTTTACTCCATATGAAAATCCTCCTTCCATCCAATCTCCCCTCTCTTTAGTGTTACAAGGATCTGGGAAATGTACCAAAACCACGTATATATATTTTTTAAATTTCTATACACACTCATATGTTATACCTATACGTACATACCTAAACACTTGGGCAATTTCCCTGAAACTCTATTCCTAATGATTTTTTTACTACTACTACTCGCGAAGAAGAACAAATCACTTTTTTAGCATTCAAATTATACATACAATCACCCCAGTTTTGTTTACGACTCATGTGCTAAAATGCCAAGCTGGAAGTGAGGTTTTAGCATAAAAATGTATATTTGCTCTGTTTTTAAAAGAGACTTTTTCCCTTTTGGAAATAAAAGTCAGGGTTTTATAAAGTTTATAGGAATTAGTCTCTACGAGAATTTCCTCTTGTTTGGAAAAGCAGTAGTAAAGGCATCCCGACAGATGCATTAAAAGTTGAATGCAATTGACTAGCTCAGCTATTTGAAATCTCTGCTATATGTTCAGCTATAATAGATTTTAGTAGAGTTTTTTTAGAGGATCTGTGTATTTATTTGGAGTGGGAGTGTAATTATATTGGAATATGTGTACGTTGTTTTGTGTGTAGTATAAGTTGAGTTTCACTCCTGTTTAAAAATTCAGTCTGGTACTTTATTTAGCGCACATTTGTTTTTCAGCTCCCTGTGGATTTTAGGATTGGAGAGAGTTGGATAGTTAATTCTTGAGGATTGTTTCACTCAATCTCAATAATTTAGGGTGTTGTGGCTTTGGAAATATCTTGTTCACTTGGGGGTATATAAATAAATATGTAGAGAGTATTTATATGGAGATGCCTCTCCTCTCTATTGTATTGGATTAAAACACGTCAGGGAAAAAGATGCGTGTGGAAAAGAGTTGGCCTAAAACAAACAAAGTGCAGTTGATTGCAGCAGATGTTAATGTGTGAGAATGTTTTAGGCATTTTCTATATCTAAAATGTGTATAAGAATTATGTGTGTGTGTGTGTGTGTGTACGTAGTAGTTTGGCCAGCTTTCCATGTAATGGAATCCTAGAGGGTAACGTTGATTACGCCCAGGCGCTTTATTTTGACTCCTCATAAATATTCATGGGGCACATTGTAATCAGGTCTAAAATGTGCCAAACCCTGGGAGAAGACGAGGGAAAATGTATGTGTTTGTGGAACTCTTTCCCTACAAATATTTGCATATATTGTCCATGGACTATGTCAAGAGTGGAAGGCAGGGAAAAAATCTAACTTTACCCTCCTTTTATTAACCTCTCTTTTTACCATAGAAAGTTACAGAGGCAACATTCCCCATATTGTTACATTTATTTACATGTATGTTTACATGTGTTAATAGCATACGTGAGAATATTAGGGTAAAAAAGGGAGGTGTACTAAAACCACGGAGTAGGAGGAAAATCCAGGAAAATACACTTTTCACTTTATTTCCCCAAAGAGTAGTTGGTCAATAGAGGAGTATGGGAAAACGCATGGGGTGGAGAAGAATATAGCACATCTTCCATAGGTAAATTCTCTAAAGGTGTAAACATGAAAAGGTAAATAATGGAGGCATGGGCAACCCTGTCATAAAATTAACGTACTTGAACCATTGCCTTGCGAATGTATGAGGACTGGTGAGTTTTGTTGGTATTATATACCATAGGAATGGAAGGAACAGTTAGGAATGTGAAGAGCGTGTGCTAGGACTTTGTGCACATAACTTGAGGGAATTTCTCCTTGACTCTCTTGACGTGCGTTAATTTTTTAATTATGGTTGTTAGCTTGTCACTGTCAGGGATTAATGTCCCTTGTTCTTTAATCTCTTGGCTTGTCCCCCCGTCTTATTAGTAATGTACGCACCCTATTACATACAACCTTTCATAAATTTCCAACAAGACATTAACGAGCTTGGCACAAGTAAGAAATCCAATAATCCCCTTCTTACCTAAAATATACACTTGAACTGAATTTTCATAGGAAATCTTGAAATTTTCTGGAGAAAATTTTTAAGGGAAATTTTTCCTTTTTTGAAATTATTTTAGTACAATAGATAGGAAATTCTATTGAATTCCTTTCTACTCTAAAGATAGATAAGATTGGGGAGAAAATGTCTGTCTAAGGAAATTCTGAGAGTTGTATTGTAGAAAATTGGAGGAGAGAAGAAAATTCTATAGAAATTTCCTTCCAATGTTATGTGATGGAGGATCGATTGAAAAACTCTAGCTCATTATCACAGAGTAAAATGGATGAGGATGAAATTTCATGTTATTGTCTTGGGCGCTCTTGGTATTGAAAGTCTATGTTGGAGTGGAGAAGAATTGCTTTTATATTCCGCCTCTGCTCTGCTCAAGTATGCAGAGAGAAAGTCTGTCGAACACAAGAACAATAGAGCCAATTAATGGAGAAAGAAAAAGCTCCAATTCTTCCATCTTTACTGTACTTCCCTTACATAGGGACTTTGCCTCCTACTAAAATGCATCCAAATGATCAAGATTTTCAATACATATCATTTCATAGGGATTCCTTCATAAATGATAGGCTAGAAATAATTGGTATGTTATGTAGACTCTGGCAATGCTAAATTTTTACTTAAATATAATACAGGGGAAAGAATGTCAATTTTTCCCATTCCATTGTCTCCTCTCCTTTTGCAAGTTATTATTACTACCTAAAATTATTGCATTCACTTCTCCCAGTTCCCAAGGATTTCACAAGATAATCATCCCAATGCATTTAAGCCATTGGATTTTATAGTGAAGTCGGAAAATCCATAGTTTCTATGTAAGAAGATAGGAGGGATTTTAGGAAGGGAGAAAAGTCCTGCTGAAGAATATTACTATTCTTGAAAAAATCCTATGTTACTTGAGACTAAATCTGAGAATATTGCCTTACCATTTATACACACGTGAACATATGTAGATATGTATTCTTAGAAATAACTTATGTAGTCCAAAATGCACAGGGAGTGAATGGTTGGGAATGCAGAGTAGTTTCGTCTCTAAGGCAAATGTTAAAAAATTGAAGTGGGTAAAAGAGAGGATTGAAACCGGTTCTTCTGTTTCTTACAACCAATAGTAAATTATTCAATGTCCTTATAATAGTACTTAATGAAGAGATCAGGAGTGGAGAGGAGATATGTTTACATAGAAATATCTATAATTTTAAAAGTATTATTTTATACAATGGAAATTCTCACAAAAAAACCTTTTTTTCCTTCAGGGGCGTTTTCATATCTCTTGACTCGATTTTCTTTACTAAAAAAATCCTTTTGGATGAGACACTATTCCAATGTAATTCATTGTTAGTGTATTAACCCCCAGAGATTTATTTCTTATTGCTATAGTAAAAGTTGAACCATTTCCTTAGGCATGGAATTTGTATGGAACTTGTATAGTGTGCATACTTAAATTGTGCCAAATCCATTTATTTTTGCATATACATGTGATGGGAAAAACGTTCTCTCATTGCATTAGCACTTTTTTTCTCTTCAAAGGTGATTGTTAGCAAATCAGTTGTGGTTGTTAATGAACCTCTGGATGAAAATAAGAGTGATTACAAGGTAAGAAAAAAAATGTAACAAAACAAGATTTTGTTATTATAAACGTGTGCATATTTCAAGACAACGCTTAAAAAAGCGTATGAAAGTGAAGGGGATTTTTGAATGGTTTAATCCTATGAAACCTTCAATGATATTTATAAAGGCGTGCGTAATTAATTAGGAGATTGGAATGGTACACGTTGCCCCTTTGGCACCACATAATAACTTAATTTTTTAGGAATGTCTACATTGGTCTAGTTCCCACAGAAAATTGTAACACATTTTTCTCTTGAAAATTCAAATTTAAATATTGCTTCACACTCAAGCCGATGTAGAGTTGACGTAGGGAAGTGTAGGAAAACAATTTACATTTGTTACTACAAGGCGAACTTTAAGCGTATGCAGTCTCTCATTGAGAGTAATTTTTATTCAACACCATGTATTGGAATGTGGAATGGAGCAGGAACATTGCAATGTAATGTTTTTCTAATGGGAAATATTTGAGTGTAGAAAAGTATTCTATAGCTTTTCTTACATGTTTTCAACTTGTTTTTTTCATGGAATTTCATCATGTTCATGTGCGAAAGAAATCTCGGAGAGGGAAAAAACTAGTGTATTAACTAAGTGCTTCCCATGTATTATAATATTTGAGTGCCTGTACTAGGACTTGTTTGACAATGTAACCATTGGAAATGTACTAGTAATTTCTGTGACCTTTGGAATTTTTTCTTCCTCACATCTTGTAAAATGAGAAGCTAATGCTAATGCGAGGTTAATGAATCTCGGAGGACCAAGTTTGGTGAAATTTTTCCCCCCAAGAAATACACAATATTTTGTATAGAAACGGTTTAACTTCAGTAGTTTAAAAAAATTACAAATATTTTAACCACGCATTTTTTGACTTTGTGTTTAAAAATATTTTTAGGGACGAAACAAGCTTTTAGCATGTAAAGTTTCTTTACTGAGTTAAGGATTTTACGCCTCAAGCTAGAACGTTTCTTTGGTAATTATTTTAAGAGGGGAGAGTGGACGGGAAAAATTGAGGAGGAGTTAATAAAAGTTATACATAAGGAAGTTTTTAGTTGATGGAGCTACTTAAGAGGTGGACAGAAATGTTGTACGTGATAGCTTGACAATTCCTCAAGCCATGGACGGCCTTTCTAAGAGGGTCCCTAGCATTGCATTGGGATAAGTGGAGAGGGAAAGTACTTTCTAGGAACAGTTCATAGCTATAGCGAGGACGTGAACTCCCTTGTAAAAAAAATAATATAAATACATAGGGACATAAGCTACTACTACGATCCCCTTCTTCAAAGATGCTGGAGAAAGTAAAAAAAGGAAAGTAGAAAAATCTCATGTGATTGCATGTCCTGGAAAAATTGTGTGGGTTGATCAATAAAATGTATGGGATTGAGGTGGACGTGAGAGGAGAGAAATGACAAAAAATCGTAGTAAAAAAACTGTTTAAATAAATGGTGGGAAAAAAACTCGATTAGACCATCGTTTGCGTGCACATCCATAAAAATGCATGCTATTTTTTTCCTTTCTAGTTAAATCATGAGATTATGATTCTCTCCTTGGATTTCCCTCTGCAGGAGTCCTAACTAAAAAAACGCATCTTCTTTTTGTGGTAGGATGCAACTCATCGGATGATCTCAAATTATAAATATGGATCTACTTCCTTATATAATAACCGGAGGAAAATTATAAGGAGAGTACCTTACGGATACAAGAGATTTTTAGAAGGAAAGAGCATGACGTGCCTGAAATGATAAAAATTTCCGGGAGCGATTTCCCTCCAATAAATAAATACATAATGCTTTTCCTCCCTATATGTAGGAAATGTACTAAAAAGGAGAAAGGATGTGGAAATTTGGTTAATTTTCAAAAACATATTCATCCTTAGTTCCTTCTACCAACCATACCAACTTTCTCCCTTACTCTAGACGAGACTCTGAAATGGCAGTGATATCTCAAGATATGTCCCCTCCAGGGATTTCCTCCTCGTTATGATTTCTAAAATGTTTGTCAGAAATTTCCTACTCCCTTTTTCCTTCT
>JAQFXU010000814.1:0-39757 GCA_034693705.1 Spatulosminthurus flaviceps
CCCACCTGCACCCAAAAAAATGGGTTCGAAATTCTGACGTGCCCGTTCTGGACCCATCGACTGGGAACAGCATAAGCGTGTACCCGAACCGTTCCCAAACCCGTTCACGTACCCAAAACCCGGGTTCGATCAGTGCCCGTTGACTGCACTATGAAAACTTTTATATCTTTTACGCGGAGGCACGTCACTATTCGGACTTTCCAAAATTGTGTTACTACTGCCCAACCAGGACGTGTTTCCGTGACCACCGTTAACATTTGGGGTGGTAAAATTTACAAATTTTTGAGCAACAGAATCTGAAAATGCACTATACATTGCACTTTGAGGGGCTGGGAGAGATTCGTTTATTTTTTAAAAACTGTATGAAGCTGGTCAGCTAGTGAGCGGAAAAAACTTGGATAGTAGCCTTACTGGAATGGACAGCCTTGTGGGGAAGTCTGAATCTGAACTACATAACTAATGCAGGAAATCATATTTCATTCCTAGCTGCTGTATGCAAACCTAGGATTTGCATTTGTGAGCAAGAACTTAAGGTTACGACGCTGAGATAACCAAATTCGGAAAAGTTTCAACTGTACAAACACATATCGTGTGTCGAAACAACGAAAATATTCGGTGCATAAAATTTTTTATGCAGGTTGAGACCTTCTGAATTTTTTATGCCATATTTATGCTCATTTTGACCACTCATTAAAATTTCCATGCTAATGAGAGGTATAGGGACAGTGAAACAACTTTTTATGCCAGAGCATCTTTGGTTAAGTTTGATAAGTTTATTGTTTCATTTAGCATGTAGCAGCAGCAGACAGAGGCCAATATAATGAAATTGAAGTTTACTTTACACTCAATGGATGGATTCTTCTTGACCTTACACACTACAAGAGTACCCCAATGGCAAAAATTGTACATTGAATATAAACGGTGTACTAAAGGAAAAGAGAAAAGTCTCGCTAAAGGGTGTCAGGGAGATACACAAATGTGAACTCATGCTGTACGGAGCAGTAAGCAAGAGGGAATTCGAGTAGTACAACTACAAGTCTATAGTCTGCCCTTTCTTTCACAATTATTCTTCAAATAACTAAATTCATATTTATTTTAGCACGCACATCAGACAATGCACACAGTGCTCATATACAATTCCTTGTGCAATAATCTGCAAATGTGCATGATTAATTGTATCTCAGAAGCATCAAAAATGAAATGATCACAATAAATAATATTATAACCTTTATAACAGTAACTAATGGACTTACTTTTAGAAATAACAACAATAAAGCAGCAAAATTTACAACACCCTGGGTACATCCTTGGAAGCTGTTCACAAAGGTACGTATATATAATAATAAATTCCTGGGGGATTACATCATTTTAAAGCCTACGCTAGTTTTGACATTCATAACATTCTGTGATGAAAGCGAAAATCAGCCAAGTCTCATAGGGTAAGAAAAAAAGGTGTGTGGGTACACTGGAAAAGGACTGCGAGAAATCGGTCATCTTGTAAGTAGCGTGACCACATATTATGATGATTGTGCGGAAATCAAATTAAAGCATTTTAGGGAGTTATTATAACAAATTCACTTCTGATTTAAATCAGCCAACAACTAATTACTAACTGTGTCTCAGAACAGTTATAAAAGTACAATGGAATATTACTAGTAGAAAAAACTGGGCTAACATTGAAGGGAATTCTTGCCTATTTGCTGTAGTTTTTACATTTCACATGGTATAAGATAATATCAACATCAAAGAGGGCCAAATGAAAGACGCCCGGGTATCGTATGCCTCTTGGTATACGTATAACAATTGGGCGAATAAAAACGATGGTGTTATTAGCTATCCCGGTATCCGTGTCTGAATTACTTCTTAGTAGTTTTTTCTGCATATAAGGCTTGAAAACCGAACGGCACCATTTATAAGAAATACGGGCATGATTTCGTAGGTGGGATCACCCTCTGTGAATCTGGGACTGCCTTAAAAATCTTCGCTTCAGGGCGTTGACCTCCTTCCGGAAATTCTAAGATTGAAGCTACATTTCCACAGCGGTAACAATAATTTGGAGCTGACCAGACAGTAACCACTTGGTCATTGAACAAATATTTAAAACCTGTTGAAATAAATGAAAAATTTAATAGTTTAAACCCACATCACTCAAATTTCAAGTGGCTGAAGACAAGTACCAAATTTATAATACAGTTAAAAAATCCGTGTACAAGAAGTTTTTTCTTTATTAATTAGATAAAAATTAAAAATTGAATGGTCAATTGTCACAAGCCAGAAAATTTATCAAGGAACAACAAATTTAACTTTACATAATTTGAAACAAAGTAGCTTACAACTTATCTTGCATTGTTTCTAAGTTTAAAAACAGATAAAAGGGGCGATTGCTAAAAGGGCTAGGCAGGTCTTAACTTCTTTTATTTTTTGTCTATTTACATAACCTCAAAAATTTATTTAATGGTGACTCATATCATTCATCAAAACGCGTATGAAGTATAAGCTGTTTGCAACGATAACATAAACGAAGATACTGTAAACTATTCAGCCCACTGAAGCATTTTTACAGAAACAGAGGACAGACCTAAATAATTGCAAGAATAAAATAATCAAATACCTTCGTTAACAAGTTGATGAGCTCGACATATTAGTTTGAGAGCATTTATTTGCAAAAAATGCTCCGCTACTTTGCTTCCAAAGAGCCATCCAGCTCCTCTAGGACTAGTTGCCCAGGTATCAATAGTCTCATCAGGATCAGACCAGACTAAGTCACAGAAGGCGCCCTCATGTGGAATCTCTTGGCCTCGGTCAATATGTTGAATATCATCCAAGGTGATGACGTCTGGAGATAACCCACCATGAACACACAGTATTTCTTCATCTATCAACTATGACCGTACAGAAAATAAACCATATTAATTAATTACTACATCAAACCTTGAAAGTGATTTTGTCCCCATAATTTTGTTAAAAAATTTCAACCGGAGATGACCTCGTTTCTCGTTGCCTACTTCAGTAACCTTTGGTTATCAATACCGATACTCGACGTTTGTTCCGTAGAGATAATATTAGGAATATACTTCTTAAAATAAATCATTGGGTTCTATTTCCAACTTCTATCTCTCACTATCCTTATCAGGATAAAATAATTTACCAAAACAGGATATAAGATAATTATAACACTTACAGCTGCAATCGTCAAAAGGTCGAAAACTTCACAGCACATTTTCCACGCGCCGGCATTTCCATATTTTGTAAGGCATTCATCTGCATTGATACAAAAATAATCACTCAAGGTTAATTTTCCACGAACTTATAACGAATGCAAACCAACGAATGCCTATCAATGTGAAAGTTACACATCAATAGGCAAAGATCACCAATATAAATCTCACTAAAACCATTAGATTGTCAATCTGTCAACTTTTCAGATAATTGAAATTCATAAATAACTATACTGGACTCCGGAACTAATAATAATAAAAGAATATGTACTAACCGTAAAATCCGTAAACCTGAGTAATTTGTCTAGATTCATGATTCCCACGTAAAAGTACGATTCGATCTGGATACCTAGCTTTTAAAGTTAGAAGCCTGGTGAATGTTTCCAACGAATAGTAGCCTCGGTCTACGAAGTCGCCCAAGAAAATATACCTTGTGTCAGGAACTTCTCCGCCCGTGCGAAATAATTCCTCCAAGTCATAAAACTAAACAGACCAAAAATAAACCATCAAATTATTCCGTCATCACCACATTTTATCAAACATATTTTCAGTAAAACCAAAAAAAAACAAACACTCTTTCCTTCATCTTTAAGAAAAGAGCACTTGATGGACACTATTCATATAAAGCCAAGCCAAAACTTTATAGGAATTAGTGTCATATATTTTTAAAATTTGACCCCCGCCCAATATTTACAAAATAAACAATGTCAACTTTTAAACAAATTTTAAAGGAGAAAATCATTATATATTTCACCTGTCCGTGAATGTCTCCGCAAACGGTCACTGGTGTCGACACCGGTTGAATATTAGATTCTTCCGAGAGAATATCTGTAACTCTGGAACAGAGTTTCTGGAATATTTCAAGTAAAAAATGCAGTCCTTGCCACAACAGTCATTAATATCCTGCCCTTATCTTCCTATCCCATTGGCCTGGCTCCCCCAAAATGCTCTCAAGTAGTAGATTACAGATACAAAGTTCTTTTTACATACTATGCAGTAATGCTTATTTTTAGTAAAAAATACATCAATTTCTTCTTGAGACTTAACTACACAGAAAATTACATTTGCATATTTATAATAATGATCCAAGGATATAAACATCTCTTATATAATTTGTACAGTACAAAAAGAGTTTGTTGCACAAAAGGAACTACAATGATTAGTTGTATGGAACACGGGTTTTACAATATAAATTTTACGCACGCAGAACATACATATCTATATATTTATAACCACAATAGTTACGTATTTCTAACAACTAGATTTGCAACTTCCAATGTAATCTTTCAGCTACGGTGTTATTGTCACCATCATGAATGAATGGTATAATTATTCTTTACTAGATTAAACCAAAGTACACCTTTTGAAGAAAAGACAAAGAAGAAAAATGACCATGCGATACTAAAATTTCGCCGTATTATTGTTTCATAAACACCCAGTAAATACAATAGTTAGGATAAAAAGTGTATAATCTCGCAGAGATGACTTTACTGAACTCAGTACTCTCACATTGCATAACAGCAACTATTAATTCTGGAAGATACAATCATCATTTTACTTTCATTGAACCAAACCTTTCCACGTCAAAAAAGTTCAAGAATCATTATTTGTGCACGTACTTACTTTCAGTAACTCACAAGATATGTCTCTTACAACATCTTCTGCAACGTCGCCGTATAAGCATTACATAACAACAACAATGATGCAATGGAAAAACTACTTACTACTTCTACGCATAAACTATGTACTTACTTTCACACCATACTACTATTATAATTTCATATACACTGTATATATTTGGTACTTGTACAATGTACATGAAGCCTATACCTATTCAGGCATTGGATATAAGGGGAAGCCCTGCACATCAAAAAACGCAGTAATGTGTAAAGAAAAATCGTAAACAACTGTATGTACTAGAACTAGAACTTGAAAGTATACAACTGTCAATGTAACTCTTCATTAACATTCAAATTCAAATTACCTCTTGATATCTACTATTGCACGAATACATAATAAAAACTTGTCCCAAGCGCATTTGAACCATTTTTACAAGGTCTACCCTTCACATGCGTGCATTGCATCTGCACACACCTTGAACCCTTACGCAATATATATTTCTACCTATTCTAACTAAACTAATAACTAACTAATCATACGATACAATTTATGTACATAGTTTTGGCATGAATGCAGTAACTTTCAAAGGTTTGGCGATAAAAAATTTTCACGAGCAATGGTAAACAACTGGTTAATTCATAATAATTAAAAGGTTTAACCCTAATTACCTACTTTTTTCAGTGCAAATTCATACTTTCAAACTACCAACTAACAATAATAATACATCTTATACAAAAATATTGACTAACGTTTTCTATTTTTCTTATGTTTTTAAACAAAATTTAGTTCCTAATTGTTCTACGCATAAATTTTATACTTATACTTATTTATACCATGGTATAAAAAATTACGATTTTTCAGACGTTCTGGCAGCCTTGTATTCAACTCTGGATTTGGAGGACTGGACCATATATACGATAAGACCAGCCGCGATCAAAGTGCAGCTTAAGCCTAGTAGGATCCATTTGCCCATATCAACAATGGTCAAAGGTTTTAATACCAATTTTGCTATGCCTTCCCTGGTTGAGTCACTCATGGCAGCAGCCTCATCAGCCCATAGTACCGGGTAGATCATGGTGGGGACATTTGCAAAATATTCCGAAACGGTATTAGGCTCGAGGAAAACATTTACTTGAATACGCTTGTGAGCTTTGATCATAAGCCCGGTATTTGGTTCTAAAGTAATGTAGGTAAGATGACGTTCACGGTCCGGTGACAGTCCTATTGACATATTGACGTATTCTTCGGCTCCATCGAAGAAATGAGGAGTTGACATGACTATTGGAGCACCTCTTCTGCACGCCGATAATTGAATAGCCCCAGATTTCAGACAGCTTGCGTAATTATTGTCCGGGGTTGTACAGAAGCAAGCATTGTCAGCGTTTTCGGCGGCTCCTTCAAGCATTTCCCTTGGGGCACCGAATTGGTAGCCTTTGATTCCCTTGTATTCTTCATCCTTGGTATATTTGAGGTACAGTGACCGGCAAAGGTCCGAGCTGAAGAGCCGGACAACTCGATCCCGCTCAACAAATGGTGGGAAGAGAGAACCATCAGTACCATTGATCATGTTGCAGGTCTCGCCCGGCCAGAAATCCAAAGAAGTCTTCCCTTTCCAGCTAACAACTTTGCCAAAATCCGCTGGGTCTTCAACCCCAGTATTAACTTCCATAACACCCTCATCCGATCCATTCTTAGGGAAGAATACACCAAAAGTATAGTTAGTGAGTACAGAAGTACCTGTAGATTCTTCCAATGTCTTCATCATAGGAACATATCTTCCATTATACAGGAGCTGGCCAGCCGTAACTTTAGAGAAAAGCTTCTCTTCTTCATTATGCTCCTCAATTACACCAGACACAAGCATTTGCGCAAAGAATCCCATACTAGCCGCTCTAGCAGACAGTACAACAAGTGGCATGTTGATAACCACAAATTCATCCTTTTCAGTTCCGTTTGACAAGTCCGGTCGGAAAAAATACTTGACGGGTTGACGATACAGAACCGTGTTATTCGCCTCGTTCATTTCAATATCTACTTTTACTCTCTTCTCTTCGTAGACGTAAGGGCCAAATTCTTCCAGTATAGGCTTCGCTCCTTGCGTAACTTCATCTGGATTGGTTGTATTAAAAATGTAGATATTCATGTAGATAGGAGTTGTAATATCCGACCATCTCTCCCAAGTTTGAGTGCCGTTCACAAGTCGAACTTTTTCGGCAATTTTCCCTTTAATTACATTTGGAATCACTACCCAGCCCATTACAATGGTCAGGATAAGTAAACCTACCCCTAGCCCAACTAAAATTGCCGGAACTTTCTGCATCTTTATAAGTCTATATCTTTATTTTTAATTTCACCAAATTAACAGGTTGCTAATACCGTTGCACAAAATCAACTGCTACCAGTTGAATATAGAATCTAAAGTGTGACCGAAAATTGTAGAATATTTATTTGGAAGTAGTGGTTGCAGCACAAAAGTCAATCAATCTTAAAAATGCTGGATAAATTTCCCTAAATTTGTAGCTTAGTTATCCACGGCAGTCTTCGTGGAAGCACCTCCAACCGCACAAATGATTGATTTCTTACAATATAATCGGTGTTTATTGTAGGCTTGGAATTTTTTTTCCACTCAGCACTTTATATCTTATCGATTGAGCCTACACAAAAACTAAGCTACAGTTCTTATCCACTTGCCCAATGTCCAGCCGTGGAGTAAATGACAGTTGATTCTATCTACAACTGCTGTATTTATTACTTGTAAGCACAGTTTATGATTACACTGCAAGCAGTGCTCTGGTTTGGTGATGATACCGCTCAAAAGAGAAATAATAATCTGTTCATTAAAGTTTGAGCCTCGCCGTGTATTTGAAAAGGAGTCAACGCAACTCTGTCCCTTTGCTTATAGCACTGAGGAGAGAGATGAAGAGGGGTGAAAATAAATACAAGCAATCCGGATGCATACACGAGCCCTTCTATCTTCCACTTACTTTAACTACGCTACACACACGCTTTTTGCTTTCAAATATCAATCTCAGTCAGCTCTCCTCTCTGTGTCTATATAAGCTCCTCTCATCTAAGTTTTGATGACTGAGTAAGCAATGTAATACTAATACAAAGTATGCGTATGGTAAGTATAGATCCCACAAATTCTACTTTTTCCCCTTGATCATTCTATAGTTCAATACTATACACTTACGCGGCTTCAATGAAAATCAAACTTCCAAGAAAATCCTGTACTCGAGTCCTCCTACTGATGCAGTGAGAGTGCTAGAGAACCCGAACGCTCTTCTATCCAGCCTCCCTCCAAGCCTGCCTATATTGTAGTATTCAGTACTTACTCTCAATCTGTATAATACAAATGTTCAGAAAGTCGTATCTGGAGATGATTACTTCTGATGCCGTTTGGACACAAGCCATAAAAACGCACGCGTATACACTCCTTTGTACGTAGTAGATTTTCGAACTTGTTCCAGTTTCTATTTTAAAATTATTTCAAAACCCTATTCCATACCTACTTCTTTCATTCAATTCTTACGCACATCTCTACACAACATACTAAATTCAGGCAAACTTTTTTACACTCCTGCATATGCCTGCATTTGTTGTAAAATTGTAACCACACTTAAATGTCTGCGCAATAGAAACTGTTTGCCTATATATACTCATGTAAATCCCCTAGCCAAGTTTTTGCTCTGATCCAGGAACAAATCTGCTTAGTATTTTCATGTATGCATATATTATCATTGAGTTTTTGTATCTATAATAAACAAGAATAGAACGTGTACTATGAATACTTTTTTTCAGGTTACTAACACTATACCACTCTACACTAGCCACGCCGGCTGGAAACACGAATTTAATTATGTTATACTACAGCTATAGGGTATGTAGGTGGGCTCAATACCGCTCGGAAGATATTTATTCACCCAATGAGACTCACTATCAGAAGATAGAAAACGACAACAGAGCTCGACATCTCCCCGTAATAACTTGACTGTACTATATATATGTAACAGTATACAGTATATTTTTACTATACTTTCTTTGTATTCTTTTCGTGTTCAAAAATATTTTTACCTACACTCTTCCCACACTGTTGTTATCACACATCTTAATAATAACATACGTAGTATGTATTATATTTTGTAGCTTGTATATGTTAAGGCGTATGTGTAAATGTAAAACAGACTGTAAGTGTAGCAGTGTTCCGTGAGTTGGTTTATTGACAAACACTCCGAATTCCACGAACACGTAATATTTTGCAACACCTGTCGTTAAATCCTCTGCATACGTAAAGCCATAGTACTACGGTAAACTCGTTGCTTGTTTACAAATGCTCCGTCACTTATTCTAAGGTTTCAGTCCAATTTTGACTGTGTATAGACGTTCTTTTCACAGGTGACATAGGTTTCTATATATTCTTATACGTTCAGAATATTATTATGTATTCCGTTTTAGCAAAGTTCAACGGACCAATATGCTAATGTATTGTTCTATGCCATTTAAATGGAAAAATTTGGATGGATTTAGTGATGAATTAACTTAAGCCATTCATAAATAGTTCATTGTTTCATATACCATACCACGGATGTATCTATTTATTTGCATTCAAAAGTCAATAGTAGTCTTAGGAGTTAGGAGTATGAAGATTCGTTTTCCATTATAGCTTCTCCTTTCTTCGTTAAAAAATCGTATTAATCGACTACAAAGCTATTCAGTCAACTAACGAACTAACTTATATAGGTTTGATTATTCGTGTTTGGCAGGAAATACGGAGAAATAAAATTATTATTATCTTTTCATGGTAAGGAAGTCACCTTACTGACTTACTACAGTTACCTCCAACTCACATATTAGAAAAGCTCCTGTGGAGTAAATTAGTGGGAATATCCAAGGAATAACTCTCCAATTATTGATAACGACGCACAAATGCACACTTAGCGTGGGTGATAATTCAAATAAAAATAGTCTTTTCTTGAGAGTTTATAACCTTAAAAAATTCCGTATCTTGCTTCAATTTAGACCTTATCGTTCAAAAAAAGCTCTCGTGACTCTACTCAAATTGTATACAAGTACAATATATGTGATATGCGGGACAAAGTACCACACTTGAGATGACCTTCGTTGCAATGGATATTTGCCAGACCCTTTTGTTCATATATTAGAATATCAAGAGCAAAGTCCTCGTAAGATACGTAGGAAAATATATCATCACTTATTTTTGTGGTAAATGCCTACACGATAACTTGTACTTTGAAGTTTGAACCATAATTACTTCGTCGAGTGCATCACCTAATACTACTACTGTACGTATGAATCATATGATAACAATATTGGCAATCCCTGCGAACCTATGTTCGTCTTCTCATTTCTGTCGGTGCGCGTCACTACGAAACCCTGATGATCAGCAATTCATAAACACTATATTCACTTCCAGACACACAAGTGGAATTGTGTACTAAATACATATAAGAGTATGTAGGAAGAATTTCCGACGTCAACCACTCAATTCTGTTGTTCTTGTCACTTTTCTCAATTTCAACCGAAAAGTTGCACAGACTAAGTCAACAAATAACTTCCCCGTGGAAAAAAACAACCCAAAGCGTCACACAGATCTGGATGCGTTGGCGCTTAAAAATTAACTGACACAAGGGGGAAAGGGATAGAACCGAAAACCCTTGATGGCAGGACGGAATGTATACCCGCATGTACCATGTACGTGCTTTTACGCCCTAGTCCTAGCCTAAAAGATACTTCTGGACTTCTGGTTCATATTAGCCGTAACGTATACCTATACGAACCGAACATGTGTGTCATGACTACGTGTGCAGAGGAATAATAATGTAACAATATGCAATAGAAGACTATTTCGTTATAAGGATTAGTAAGACCATGCACGTGTGCATACAGTACAATAGAAGAATGAATGAACTTTGGATTGGACATCATTCTCCATGCCTCAAACACAATGGAGGAAAACACTGTGAAGGTGGTTTACCCTCAACCCGGTCCAATGGAGAGATTCATCGGCAAGGGAGGAATACGCAGACAGCTTTTACAGACTAGTACAAATAGTTCCTACTTTGAGCACTTTAGAGATCAGTCCAAACCGGTCTGGTTCCAAATTTCAAAGAACCACATAAGGGAGTGTGGCAGCCAAGAGGGGGGAAAAGGACTACACTCTACAAACCCTAACGAAAGTTGCTGGAATTAGCCTTGACATGGGCGCATCAAATACTTAAAAGCTTTTACTTTTCCATAGCTACTGCATAATCATTAATTCAATTAAACTTGGAGGATTTTTAAAAATGGTGCAACCCTACTAATTCAAACATTTCAAACATGCAAACGGTCTATCCAAATAAATCACACGCAAAGCAAGGACTTCAGAGTATAATAGAATAAAAGAATTGTTTTCCTCCCCCACAGGCGTGAAACATTTGGTCCGGACCGGAGCAGTTCCATCACTGCAGTATTTTACCTAAAGGGCAATACCATTCGTTTGAGCATATATACCTAACTTGGTTTCCACCTGGACACTAAAAGCACACTGAATGAGCCTCATTCAGTCTCACTCTCACAGACAACTAGCTGCTTTGCTTTACTCGTATATGCTTGAATTCTTTTACAGTGGTTACCGAAGTCTAAAAAGAATGAGCTATAAGTTAACACATGTAAATAAATTTTCTTCTTATGACTGAGGATAAAGCTTTTTCTCGAAAAAAATATTGATTTAGCCCATACTGTCTCTTTCCCTCACTCCATTAATCCTCAGCCAAAAGGGTAATATTACTTAAAAGACATTCACACGTCTTCTGGCAACAACGGATACGTACACAATCAATCAAAGCCTAATTTAGTCCACCAACCATTAAATCATGGTAGATAAAAACTATGAGCGTGAATACCTGAAGCAAAAAATTGGCCAAATTTACTTATATACAAGTATTGTTGGTAGTAGTAGGTACCTAAAAAGTGCGAGATCCACAAGCAATGATGCATAGACAAAATTTTAAACGCCTTTGCCAAGTTACAAGGACGAATTATTGCAACATTACCAATGAAGCTATTCAGCCAAAACAGTTTCTCATCCTATAAAGAAACAATATATATATATATATATCCATTATTATTTCACATTACGTAAGACACTGGAAGACAAATTCGTGATCTCTATAACCAAAATCCTAACAAGTATTATAAAACATATGCTTTTATAATAGTTATCTTAATCCTGAGATTCTTTACCGTAATTATAAGAAATATCTATGCACGCTGCAAATAGTATGTACGGATTTCATAATTTTTTTCAGGCCAGGAATTATGTTTATATCGACGTGTCCATGCTACAGCTTGAAAAAAAAATAACACAAGTAATGCATATTTAAAATCCAGTTTGTGAGACTGGAAAAGCCTAGATTTGCGTTTTTGTGAGGAGACTAAGAAAATGTGCGAATCTTTATTGTGAGCAAACTTCTATATCTAATACCACAAGGCGTAGTGGAATGGTAGAATTAACGCCGAAATGCTGATTCACTTTCAGTTTGCTAAGCCTATTAGTAAGTAGTTTTTGTCTATTATATACACAAGGTAAATTGTACATTCAATGTTGGCTGGCTTATATTTGCAGCCCACCTAATATTTTTACTGTTTTATTTTTCTAGGTACTCAAGGGAAAAAGTACTGTGTCCCAACCAGCATGTGCTCTGTCGTCTCCATTACTAAATACAACCCAGACCCTGTCGTCAACATCCTACGAGAGAGGCAAGGCACGCAAGCTTGGCAGAATGTTTGAGAAACACGTGTGCGTACATACATTAACACTATCTTACGAGTTGAATGTTTTCAGAATCTTGCAGACCAAATGGTGATGGTATTCCCAACATGGAACTTTTTACAATACCTTCTAAATTCTACATGAGCAATGTCAGCCACCCACTCTCTTGAGAGTCAAAGTATATAGGATACATGCGATACTGAAAAGTATTTAACAGAATACAACATACAACGTCCGAACTTTAGCAGAACGATTTTGATTTTTTCTGATCATGGAACACTTTAATGGAACTTGATAATTTAGTAATTTATAATGCAAGGATATGCATGCGTTAATAAATTACGCTAACGATGTTTTTACTATTCCCCATAATGAATGATAATAACCACGCTACATTTCCGACCATTTTCTCCACGAAGAGACTTCCCCACTTTATATTGTTCACAAATTAAGTATAGCGTTTACCTTCAGCTCAAAGGCATTCAAAATAATATAAATTTTACGATAAACCCACACTTACTTTTGCGGGGAGTTAATGAAGCATCTATAGGGTAAAGTTAGGGAAACAAATAGACTCAAAATGACAAACATTCTGTTTTCATTTGCTTGAAAAGTTTGGCATAAACATACTTTTTGCTGTGCAACACACGACCTGCTTGGGTTACGAAACCCTGTGTACAGGTGGTACAAAGGGGTGCACCCCCCCCCTCCCCTCCCAAGATAAAAAATCTTTAAGACGGTCTCTCAAGGGGACCAATATTTTGCCCGTCTTAACGTATGTCCGTCTTACCGATAAGCCGGTCAAGACCGTATTATGTATTATTACAATGTTAATACATAAAATTCCATGGATAACGCTACCAAAAAGTTTTTCATGTATGTATGTAACGTAAAATTACAACAATATTAATAGGAATAGCACATTCTTTTTAAGATAAAGCTGCCAGACATACTCTTTTTTGGAGTGTCATACTTATTTTAGGCTGGATACTTATTAAATTTTTGGATACTCTTAGATACTTATTTTTGAAAAAATATACCTATTATACTCTTTTTTGACTTGTTAGTCATATTGCCCAATACTGCATGTATTCTGACAGTGAAAATGCCAAAACATCCCTGTAAATTGATGATAAGCTATACGATACTGCACAGTTTCCACTGTAACACTATTTTACTCTTAAGTGATTGTCACGTGCGCATGTCAGATTGCTCAAAAACTACTCGACCGATTTCAATGAAAAAATTTTTGAATGTTCCTTAGGTGACCTTTACGGATAAGTTCGTATTTGGTTCAAATCGGCCATGTAGTTTCGGGGGAAAAATTATTTAGTGTTTTCCGTGTTCATGCGATAACTCCTAAACCCATTATGCAATTTTAACGAAGTTTTCTTTAAAAAAACACTACTTATTGTTATTGGCTACATTTCGAATATCCTCAAACTTTGATTGGGAGATTTGATATTTTTCAACAAATTCTCAAAAAGAAGATTTATGATTTCAACGAAATTTTTCCTGTGTCAATTATATACCTGCGGTGCCCTTCGCAGAAGCAACTTTTTATGGGGTGCCATGAATCATTGCGAAGCGACGATTTTCTAATTTCAGTCAATATTAATTCAACCTAGAAGCTGCTTGTGTTGAGTTTTATGATTTTGCAAAACACCAAGCTTTTTGAAAAAAAAATCATTAATCAGGAAAGTATTCCTAATTATTGGGACATAGAGTGTAGTGGTGGTAGTTCAGAATTAATTAAAATGTGTATGAAAATACATCTTTTTGTGCACATGAGTATGTAGTGTAAGTATCTCCGTGTTTTTTTTACATTTCGCGTAAAATATACTTATTTTTGAAAATTAAAATCTGGCAGCTTTATTTTAACAACGTTTGCAACTTCAGACGTTGAATTAGTCGAAAATATAACATTTTTTTCTCCAAGAGGATGCACTTGAAAGTATGACCGGCTTATGCAAACACCAATACATAGGCGTTGGTGCTGTAGGGACCGGAAAACCAGACCGTCTTAAAGGGTAACCGGTTTAAAGGGGGTCTCCTTAATGTAAGTATACGGAGTTTTGCCGGGACTTTCCAATTCGACCGTTATAAAGGAAAACCGTCTTAAGTGTAGGCCGTCTTAAAGAGTTTTTACTGTAATGTTGTTGCACCACCAACCCCACAATTTCATTATCGAAGGACAAATAATTAAAATTTTGGGGGGAAGAAGGTCGGATTAGGAAATTCTTTTAAAATTTTATCTTGGTGGGAAAACACTAATTTGGTTAACACCAACAAAGGTTAAGCTAATTTGGCTCAAAATTGATCATAAAGACCAAGCTATCACTAAGCGACTAAATGTCCCAATTTAACCAAAATTTTTCAAATTTTTATAAATAACTTCACTATATTTAAAAACACGGTGAAGCTAAGCAAATTGTGGAATTTAAAATATTAATAAAAAGCTTTCCACCTTCAAAATTTGTACACCACCCACAGAAAGAATCATGTGCTTGAATATGCAGAAGTAATTATGGCAAATAATAGATACACTGCATATCATATGCATGAGTTTCACACCTTTTCACAGAATCTCTTTAGCTCTTATATTAAAGCGGCAGCCTGTAATAACACATTTGGATGTCAGAATAGCGGCTAGTGACCGACCATGATATATATTTACGCATTATACGATCATTATGCTACGGGTCATGTATAAATTACTGTTTTTTGGAGTATGCAGCAATCATCCAAGGATTTACAGTAGGTTCATTCTATACCAAATAAAGCCTAAACTGCAAAATTTTGGCTAAAAAGAACAGACTTTAATTTCAAACCCTCAAAACTTTTGAAGATTCAGGCTATACGATGGATTACACAATAACATGTTGGAAACTTGTATGACAGTGACAATGAGACATTAATGAAATTATCTCCACCATCACACGTGCATATATGACTATATGAACTCCAACCTCACGTGTTTTTCTACATTTAAGGATCTTCGCCCTACCTAAAAAATTCACTCATCATCATATTGCATGCGTCTGTTCTAATTAACGAGCAATCACTATCTCACGTGTTTGCACTATTCTACAGCACGTACATACAAGATTCTTCACCTTCACATTTATTATATATTGCCTATAACTTGTTACTCTCACGTTTTGTGCACGAATGATCACTCGTAACCATAACCCCTAATGTTAACGCATGCTGTTAAGACTATTCCCTAGCATCAATCTCGCTGTACAAGTTGCTTAGTAATTAATTGCACTCAAAATCAAAATTTGTTTTTTCTTCAAATTAATGTAGTTATGAAAAAATTCATCATCAAAAACCCTCATTACAGACCTAACGATTTTACCCATGTTCACGCGAGTAAACACTATTTTCAATACTTCATAATTGCATTTTAGAAAGACGCAATTTTTTTTGTTTTTATAATAAACTATTTTGCAATATTTTAAAAACCTCCCGTCCCACGTAATACTCAATATTTGCTTAACTACAACCAAATTATATGTACTGCCTTATCGTCCGAACTTTTTAAAAACTAGCTTAACTCTTATTTCTCGCATTTCTCATTCCAATACCCTGTTTTTTCAAAACTTTGCAAACACTCAATTATATTTGAAAACCTCCTGGGCTAGGTCGTCAAAATTATAATTTCTAACATAAATATTTCATTCACGTAACTCGTAACTTTCACATCTTCCAACGCAGATAATCGATTTTCACATTACGTCATCGCTCTAATCAAGAAATAAACATACATAGCACTTATCATTAAATAAATACACAAAATCAAATATCCTGCACCTAAAAGTTACACATAAGCTTGATACCCTATTTTTTTCTCTTACTTAACTTCCTCGCCACACAAAAATAAACATTTTACTAACTGTTCAAAGCTTACATTAAAACATTATTATCATTAACGTAAGTTTAAATCCCAGCACCAACTTCCAACTTATTCGCCTCTCCGTCCAGAAAAAACACATTTTTACGATATCTTGAAAGAAACGCCTCGAAATATGAATTCCTTCATAGTGGCAAACCATTGCCACTTCCACTTGGTTCTATATTGCCATTTTTTAATACCAAACACGTAATTTTGACTCCTATGCCTTACACTTTCATTAGTGATCGTGAGATTATATCTACGTAATAATACGTAACCAACTAACAACATATGTGGTTTCCCTATGCCTGCTTGTCATCACAAAAAAGGACTGCACCAAAATCAAATTAGTTACCATTGAATCTGTAATCCTGCAATAATTAAAATACACTAACCACAAAGCTTTACAAATTACTTAAATTATTAATTTAGCAATAATTTAATCCACCAAGATCGTTGCACTTTGATTAATTTTTTTGGGGGCCAGCCAATGCAATAGAGTCGGTAAAAATCCAAAACTGACTTACCTTTAAATATGTTTCCGGAAGATATTTGCACTCTTTCACGAGACAAATCCATTCATCCAATTCAGAATTTGACATGTCTCTATATCATACAATAAAAATCAACAAAATAACAACCTATGGAAATGATTCTTTCAGAAAAAATTAAATGCTACGGAAAAAGTTTTATTTTCAACTTTTCAAGTTTAATATATTTCTTAAGAAACTCTGGTGAGTTTAAATATCCCACTTTTCCCACACACATATGACATGTGTACAACCAATGAACGACGGCAGGATTTAGACTTGCGTTAAGTTGAGAGAGAGCAAAATGTTGTAACTTGGGCTAGTTACTTCGGTACACGCAGGGAACTTACGTATTTGAGATATATATGTAACATCCACAATGCAATAAAACTGATGGTGGATAGAGATTAGTTAAGTCTTGAGCTGAGCATTGAGCAAGTTATGTATTATAATGTTCATTTGGTCACGTCAGTGTCATTTTATTTTATGATCATTATCACACTAAATCTAATTTATTTAACTAGGTTAAAATTCTGTTGCTACATTTGTCTCAATTATTGTACTCTTATACGAAGTTATACATGGTCTTTTAAGGTTTTTTAGTATCAAAAGGTTTAAAATATGAATGTCTTGGATTTCGTGCATTCATTTTATAAAATAATTATTTACGTTCATGTAAAAGAAACATTGGCTGGAAAACAAGTATGTTTTTTGCCAGTACATTGTGGGAGTTATCGTGTGAGTGAGAAAAAATTTTATGGGATGAAATGATGCAAATTGAATTCTTTGGATGCCATTAGGGGCTTTTAATATTCATTTACATTTGAATTGATTATTTGGGACGCAGTAAATACTTTTGCTTTATAAGTATTTGGTTATAAGTTGTGGTGAGAAAACTGTGCCTTCGTATAGGAATATAGCGGAGTTGTTTTGTCAGTCATGGGAGAATAGTTCGCCTATGGAGATTGGGAGTAAAAATAAATTGCTATAAAAATATTTAGGCATACATTTATAAATCGAATGAAAATAATTTGGAACGAGTATCTGATAAGATATAAGATAATAAGAGAGAATAACTTTTTTGTTTTAAAGGAAGGATGTATATGAGTGAAGGTTTGTTAGTAAAGGGCTTTCCTATTGAAATTTAATAGTACGTGCCTTAAAATACATGTCAGATACGGAAAGTATAAATTCCATTGAAATTATGTTGTATGTAGGGAATAAATTCTGAAGTTTAGTTAGTACTTTAAAATATTATAGACGCTGAATCAACAAACTGCAATTCATATAGGTGAAATAATATTAGCCAAATATTTACTAAGGGGTTCAGAGATGGACATCTCATCTAGAAGCAATTTCGTGTAATGATCCTAGACTAATTGATTTTGCATTCCAAAACCCATAACCAAGTTACTCAATGGCTACTATTCCTTCCAAAATTATTTCAACCAAGACATAGTTCCTCCTTTATGTTATCAAAAAAATGTCGTCTTTAAACAAGTAAATCCAGAGGAAAATGGAAAATGATTCCAAAATAGTTCACCCGCAAATTATTCATCCACGGAAAAATTCATACAAAGTAACAAGAAAATATCCACTAATTTTTTTAGGAAATTAACTTCAACATCATATTTATCATAACCTTCAGTATAGATACATAAATAATTACTCATCTTATTCGGAAAGGGAACTCACTTGATAATAAGACAAATTTTTCTTTCTGCAGAAAAGGATATAATATGTAGCGTTTGTGCTTGGGAATGGGAAGGTACAAATTCCAGCTTGGCATCATCTGCGTGGGAGAATTTGTGACATTTTAAGATCCACTGTAAAGTTCTACATCGTTCTAATTTCCATTCCAATATTTTAAATTACATAAGTACAGCTAATTCTGCAATATTTTCCCATAATGATGGTGTTGAAAGAAAAATGCTAATCAATATATTTGATGAATCATAATATGATTAAATCATCACCAAAGGACAAATTGAATAATGCTTTAATTTGATTATAAATGCAACCTCTTGAGTAATTAAAGAGCAGAAGATGCAGAAATCCAACTGCATTTGTCATTTGAAAATGTCCTTGTAAAAGATTGTACGGCTGATTCACCGTATCTATAATCTCAACTAAGATTTCTCTAGAACAGATAATAAGTATTTATAGTTACGGATTACGGATGTACTTATGTAATCGCAAGTGCTTTTAGTCGGAGTAAATGCAACTCGCAGCAGCTCCATTCTACGCTCTTTTTGTTTGCATCATGCACTTGTATTGGTAACTTAGTCACCAAATTGTAATCAAATATTTTAATAATGACGCGTCGTGAATGAACCTTCTTGAACATGGAAAATCAAGCAAGTGGGCAAAAAAGCTTCTAAAAAAACTTTTTGACCTGCGAAGGTAAGACATATCACGAAAATCATTTTCCTGTTTGCCATTCCGTGAAAATATCAATTTCTCGACTCTAAAAATTAGGAATGTAAATTATTGAATTAGATTTTGAAGATAAGTTTTCAACAAGCCATAACGTAAGATGAACAACAATAATTGAAGGAAGAAAACTGTCCAACCAAACCGAAGTAGATGTTTTAGCCATGAAAAAATATGTTGCTTTAGGTTAGCAGGGTTATTGGCATCATGGATAAAGTAATCCAGTTCTATAAAATAATTGTTGTCACGTAAAGAAAACTTTTAATCTTGTTTTCCTCGTTTGATAACCTTCAATTTATTACTATAGTACAATATAATGGAATATAATAAGAACATGTTTCAGCATGTCTTCATTTCTGACTACGGAGAAAATACTCGAGGGGCTAAGCAACCATTTCTTATATAGCTTTATCTGAATCAACAATAGTTGACCTAGAGTGACCACTAATATTTTTTATATTTTTACACGAATATTGGACGAACATATAAATAGTTGCTATGCATTCTGCTGTTAAAAATGTTCCAACTCCAACCATTTTTATGTTAAAGCTTTGATTGTTTTAACATCGTAGTTCACCTGTGTTAAACTTCAATAACCTCCATTGATAACATGTTAAAGATGAATAATGTGGGAAGCCATTTATAAAGTTAATTTTCTGTTTTTCTATTTCACTACCAAACTCGCAGGCATATCAAGGGTAAGATAAAGCAGAGAAGTAAACAAAATAACCATTGTAATCGGAGGAAAGCACCCACACGAATATCCCAAAAATTGTTATTCATACACAGCGGGTCATGAGGAGTTACCACTCTTTGGAGGCGATTGGAGTTGGTGCTGAAAATAATCTGGGTGCATAGTAAGCAGTAAAGTGTCTTTATCTTTCTATTTATGAGATAAAAGAAAGATATCCATTATAGTAATAAAATGTAAAAAAAACTAAAAAAAGTAATTTTCGCTGCTAATTGTAATGTGAGCCATTTTTTCATTCATAATAATTTTAAGAATAATAGAGGCGAAATTAATGAGGATTGAAGTTAAATGCACACTTTGTTAAATATTTGTAGATTTGATGGAAACACCACAACGTCCTTACTTTTTCCTTAAACCATACGTAAATAAGCTAGAAATTCGTTTTTGAACCTTTTTTAAGCTCTCTGTTCTTCGAATTATTTTGATCCTTTCTGAAGTGGTAATCAGGACAGCCATTCTCACTACAGAGAAGAAACTCCTAGAAATTCCTTTTGAATTTTGACTTTGTTGAGGCATATGCTGTAATATTCCGCTTTAGCCAAGGTATTAAATATATGTACCTTTCGCCCGTAGAGCCCCCCCCCCCGATTTTCCATTTCATATAAAAACTACAAGCAATTTGAATGCAAGGGGGCGCTTAAAACACCAAAACTAATACTTCAGTGGCAAACCAGAACAAGTTCATCTTTTCTGGAAACTTGTGACCCTATGGTTATGATGTGGTAAGTTTTAAAAAAGGATTTCGATAGTTTGTCCTGTATCTTTGTACACTCTATATCAGCACATTTAGTGTATGTTCCTCCGTCGTTAAAGAAATAACAATTTTTGCGGCAGCTGTGTATGCTGAAGTGGAAGTGGACTTGTTTCATTTTGATTCTAAAGCCTCCAAGATCCCCTCTATTGTTCCTGTCTTTCCCTGGTAATTTTTAGATTGAATAATAAGTATTTCCAATACGTCGCAAATATTCTGATAATCAATTAAACCATTTAAGTAAAGCTGTAATTTCTCGCTATTTCGCGGGAGAAATCTTGTACCTGACTATATATTGGTCACAACCTCGATTCCACGCGAATATTCGAGCTACATTCACCTAGGAAATTACTACTATATCATTTCTAAAGTTCACAGTAATTCATCATCACAAGATACGTGTATTTGAAATAAATTAAAATAAATGCTCAACAACATTGTTCAGCAATTTCATTTAATGCTCCATAAAAATATAAATTCCGCGCAATCACATTCCAAGGTTTAGTAAATACCAACAACCATCCGCTATCACAAAAAACTATTTAGATTCTCCATGTACTCCCAAAACACCAAGAAATTCCTTATTCTCCCTTTCAAAATCCTTGATTTTAGTTTCTATATCTAAGGTAACTTCCTGCGTCTGTTCGCTCAGCGTGATAAATTTTTTTAATTTCGTGTAAACACTTTCAGTCGGATCTAATGAATCACTCAAGCTCTCTGCAAAAACCGCTGATTTTTCCGGTAAATGTGGGGAGTATGAGTCCACAGATGGTGAACTTGCCGAGGATTCTGACTCACTCGTCTTCCGATTCCTCAAAGCTCCAGTTGCTAAGGGTGAAGAAATTACTTCCGTAATATTGGCATCGATATCCAAGCCATTTAAACTAGATTTTCTATTTCCTGTTACAACAAAAATTACTGGTACAGCCCCCAAATAACAAAATCCCGAACTCAAAATACTAACAGCACATTAACCCTTAGCGTTTTAATACAAATTAACTTAAACCGAAAACTTATTCCACAAAAAACTTACCCTTCTTCTGCAAATAATTAGCAAAGAGTATAACAGGATCATTTTTTGAACTAGATTCAATATCTTCTATCATTTCTCTAATACTTGGTGGTTTCGGGAGCCCACCCGAGGCGTTGACTTTTTCCCGGGAGAAAATCGACTTCAAATCCATTACCGCTTCTCAATTTCAATTCAATCTGGAAAAAGAATAATCCACAGGTGTCAAAAACCCTTTCCATTTATTTGGTAACATTAGTATTACTAGAAAATTATTTAACTGTTACAATAATGAAATCTCAATTCAAAAAATTTATTTTAACTATAAACACCTCTTCCTTCAGATTTTTAGATCCACAATAACAATTATGAATACAACGGATTCCTAACAAACCTCAACAGGGGGATGAAATATTATCGATAATACGGATTAAAAACAAAATACGAAGTACAAACACACATTCCGCCTTTCCTAAATGCTTATAGATGTTAACTCAAATTTCTGGCGGCGTTTGACTTTCACCAACGCATGTCGAGTCGTCAGCTGAGCAACTCCGCCGGTAAAACATAGAAAGATTATACAGTACTCGCGACATATTGCGGGAACCACTTTGTAGATGCATAGAGCGAGAGAGAGATAGAATAGAGAGAGCAAAAAGAATATTTTTTATATTTGGTCCATTGTCACTTCCCAGCACTTTTCAAGGCTCGGCTTCCAGGAAAGAATCGCTTTCCAAATAGAAAAGTCATGTGGATGCAATCCAAAGAGTTTGATCAAAAATCCCAACCTCCCGTTCCCGGAAGAGCCAAGGATCAATTGCCTTTCTCTGTGGAGATAAGGATAATGTTATATCAGTATATATGCATACAAAGAAGTCTCAAAATCCGCTACAAGACTTTTTCCCAGAAATTCAAATATGCATACTACATACATTAAGTGAAACCATAGGCAGGCTCATAAGCTGAAAGTAGGGTGACAGAGTAAAGATTCTTGGAATCTAAAAATCGATATGATCCTTTTCCATACCCGGGTAAACATTTGGAAGCGTGCACCTACGAACATATCAAAAGTAGTTTAAAAGCCAACGCTTAAAACAGCATCTTCCCCGTCTTCCCATAAAATAAGCCGCACACCCCACAGCTCTCAAACCCACAAAATTAGTTGCCATCACACTAATTAACAACCTCACCACCAGGAAATAATTGAATATTACAGTATATATAGAGTAGATTGAAGAGGTTGAGGATAAACCTTAACCACCTAAATGTTTCAAGCATCATTGCATCTGTAAACGGAAACATCAAACCAAACCTTTCAAACAAATCTGTCATAATACAATATCTCTTTGGTATTTAATAAGAGCAGCCTGGAGATTCAGTTTGCCCACATCTCAAACCATGTAAATACATACACCTTGGGAACCACATTTTTTCTGTTCTCTCTCTCATCTATATATACAGTCTACAACCTCTTTACAAAAAAGCTTATTTTTTCTCATGCATGCAGAGAGCTTTGGACCATGGCATTATGTGTATATGAGCCTCAAGAAGGTAGCCGAGAGCTGTTAGACTATAGTAGTTTATGAGATTGAGAGACGAGTCTGTAAGGATATGCTAGTTAGAGGATGCGCCTCTGCGATAATAGCTTGAGCATATAATTTCATTGGTTTCAGTTTTGAGGCAAAGACCATATTCTTTTAATAGCATTCATATAATTATTAGTTACAAGTTGGAATGCACGGTGCTTGCATTTTCCCTTATGCATATCTATTTATGCCTCCGTATGCTATAGAAAGGGTTAAGATAATTCAGAATGAAAGTTTACAAGCGCTTACCCTTATCATCCCTACTCACATATACTATATACATACGACAGCTGTGCATGCATGCTTGCAGTTAAGAAGCAAGCCAGGCTTACATTTGAAATACCATTAAAAGTACCCTAATCGTTCAAATGTTTTTTCGAGATCCCAATGAGAACATTTCTCAAGTGTACTAATCTGTGTACTTCTATAGGAGTACAAACGGCATAAAGTACACATGCAAACAAAAACAGGTCCATTAAAACTTTCCTGCTACTCTTTCCACTGCACTCTCAGCTTGTATTCAACTCTAAAGAAGGGATGGTCCTTTACACATCTTAGCTCCTTCATTTGTAACATATAGCTTTTGAAGTATATGTATGTATATAATGGGTACAAAGTATATGTCTAGGTCTAGTAAGTAAATATGTATGAAAAAAGAATTGACAAACAGATCCGAGCATGCAAGCAAAAACTGCTGCTACTCTCAGACCAGACTCTTCTACTCTTATAGTACGTATGTATGGTCAATGTAATGTGTGCCATAGGATGACTCTACATGGATATATTTTATACGTACATATACATACACATAGGCCAAGTGAACTGATCTGCGTTTACAAGGGCCTTAACAGTGAGCATTGTCGCACTGATGTGGCTGTTGCTCTCTCCTTTTATAATACAGTTGTTGTTGTTACTGCTTGCTTTTGGAGAGTAAAAAGGAGACTGCTTATTGAAGAGACTGAAGGAAGACGAAGGATAGTGGAAGTGGCTATAGAAGAGGAATAGCAGTGATGGTACTTGGCTGCTGATGGACGGACGGTTGTTATGTTATCTTGTGTGCTCTCCTCCTGTCACCCACTTACGATTAGTTCGATTCCTTTGCTCTCGCTTGTTTCTGGTTGTTATTACTTAGAGTCTTCGTGTCATTTGTCATATACAAAGGATGTGTACCTGCCACTTGCACATTTGCACTTGACACACATTGCTCCTAACTTTTCATCCATCCATCCATCCGTATCTATACCTACTGAATTCCTCAGTTATGTATACTAGAATTGACTAGTAAAGGAGAAAGTTATAGGGAAAAAATGTAATATCAAAGTTGGAAAAAAAAACTCTCCTCCCAAAAGTCGATCCAATTCACACATCTTACTCAACCAGTTTAGAGGGAATTATTGTTAGCGAATGAATCTAATGGTTGATAGTGTTGAATTACATTGTGGATATAACTATATTGTGGAATTTTAATAATTTATTGTGGTTTTGTCACTGACGCATAAAGTGACTGCAGGAAAAAAGTGTAATTTTTTAATGTAATTATCTGGGTCGTGTCATACTCGTGTTTGGGATAGTTTGCTTTGCTTGCTCGTCTCCACGACGGAGACTATGTTCTTGCGAATTTAGTCACAGCGACAGTAGCATGTGATTATTGTTTCAGAGGACAAGTGTATGGATAAAAGTGAAGTGGGATATAAAATTTATTGTGCTTCTGATTAGATGTGAATGATGAGATTAGGAGGAATTCTTGTAAATTGTTGAACGTGTCTGGGTTTTTAGTGTTCAGTTGTAATCATATAGATATAGAGATTTACTTCTGGAGGGATCTGTAAGGCCTGTGCATAGATATTTGAAATGTGATTCCGGAGACGCGTTTAATATGAAGTGAGGATATAATGGGACTGTTTTTTAAAACATGAATGGCGGTGAGGAGATTCGTTTGGAACTAACTGCTGACGCTGAGATTACAGCGATTACGGGTTAATATATTTAACTATATAGTTGGAGTTGGAGGAGGTTAAATGTGTACATAGTTTTCAGCAATTTGTCTCAATATTAATTGTATTTAGTCAAAATGTGTGAGGAGAGCTGGCGGGATTGTTGTGCTTGGCTGACCAGGATCGGTCTTATTACTCCGGAGCACAGGGCTAATAGTCCAAATGCAACTGTGAAAGATTTGGCATATAATTTACGGGATGGTGTTCAAATATGCCGTCTTCTAAATCTAATCCAGCCTAATTCACTTGATCTCAAAGATATTTCGCAGAAGCCACAAATGGCTCAGGTGAGTGTGTAGAAAATTATGAGCTGGTTATTGAGAAAACTGATTGATCATGATACGAATTGAATGCAATTACATATTTACGATTTTGTGTTTTTAGTTTCTATGTTTACGCAACATTCGCACGTTTCTGCAAGTCTGTAAAAATGTTTTCGAGCTCAAAGATACGGATCTATTTCAGCCATCGATGTTATTCGATTTGTCTGATTTTGGCAAGGTCTTGTACACTCTTTCGAAGCTGTCAAGTTGTCCCAAAGCACAACGCAGCAATATACCGTAAGTGGGACAATACAGTGACTATAGAAAGTTACAATTTTATTTATAATGTCGCTGAGCAGTTGAGAGAAAGAGAAATAATAATAACTGTTTTTGAAATGCTGCACAAATGAATTTGTTTTCAGAGGATTTTCTGTCATGGGGATTGGACAGCGAGCTACTATCATTGATGAAGAAATGTGCCAAAATTTGGAAGATTTAGCAAGGTATGAAAGAATTTGTACATTTTTGTGGTTATACAAAAATGTTATTCAGTTGAAAGTGTAAGCTGTGTGCCAAGGTTTTTGCAGTATTTTACATTGTAGCAAAAAACATGTGAAGAAAGTATAAAATATTGTAAATGCTCTGTGATGGATTGGACGCTGTCGAAATAACCCATAAATGTACTATTTAGTGAACCCACAACTCCGGCACTGCCATTGCCTCCGAAACTGCCAGAAAATGAGGAGAGCATTTACGAAGAACTCTGTTATATAACTTTTCGAATTAAACAGGTTCGAGACAGTTCAAATTAAGGCTTTGTGTGTTTTTGTGCCTTAACCTTATCGAGTGTTTAAAAATCTATGTTTATTTTGTCAGAGTTTTTTTGATTTCGAATAACTTTAATATTGCTTTAATATTTGCGGAATGATACCATTTTGCATGATTGTTTTTTGCCTTAAGTAACTAATTTTAAACGTACACAGACAGACAAAACACAATATTACAATTAGTTTCAACCAGGGTAGTAAGAAATGCATCCTTGCACGCACACCGTTTACGTTTCAGTAGTCGCCGGATACATATTCGGCGGTTGCTGTGTAAAGTGTTTATATGTATATCCCAGTTTTGTTTGCATTCGCCTTGAATGCCCGCTTTAATGCCTTTTGTTTTCTCGTTGATTCTTGGGGATCAGTCATGAGCCGGAAGAGATTTATGCTGAAGATTACTATTCTGTGGTGGTACAAACTGAAGAAGATATTTACCAAGATCTTTGCTATATTGATCGGCAAACCAAACAAGTATTGATATACACACATTTCTTTGTTACATTCCTGCTTATTATACTAATCTCTGCTTTCCCTTCCACTTTTCGATTTTCTAACTACCTAACTATCTCTGGAGGGTTTATGATAACAGCGAAGATTTGAGATGTATATGTGAAGTAGAAAGCATCTTTTCACAACCCCCTCAGGACTGCTGACTGTTCACGTTTGATGCTTTAACACTTAATATTTAAATTCCTATCAGTAGCTATTGTACCCAAAACTTAGTAAGCTAACTAAAGTTAACCATTAAAACATGTATTTTATCTGTTGTTTTTGACTATTTCCTGCGTTCTGGGTATGTTCATACATGGCTGTAGTTTAATATGTAGTTGGGAATCTGCTAGAAAATAAAATAACCATTTCTTGCGTCAAATCAGATGAAATTTGAAACCAATTAATATGATGTGTGTATATAGCCACCGGTAACACTACGGGAGAAGAGGGATTATGTTAAAGGAGAATTACTGGAAACTGAAGGAAATTATATTGAAGCGCTGAATATGTTAAAGAAGAAGTTCACGAAGCCACTTGGTACGCTACTAAAAGAAGAAGATAGGAAAATAATTTTCTTCGGAATCAAAGTAAGACTTTGTCGTCGCCAATGTTTAAGCTAATTGACAACCTTTTTATCATGGTACATGTACTGAACGTGTGAATAGAAAGAAACGCTTGCGTTATGCTACATTGTCCTAGATCCATTCTCAAGCAAAGCTTACGTTTTTACTACAGCCTACTTTCTTGTTTTGGCAATTTTTCAGGAGTTGAGTGAAATTCATACCGGATTTCTCAGCGATTTAAATCGAGTTCTTACAGCTTCCGCTGCTACCACATCCTCAACAGTCTCCACTCCAGGTTATGCCTATAATACTCCGCCAAGTAAAAGCTTAGGAGACTGCTTTGTTCATTGGAAGGAAAAGTTTGTAATTTATGGAGATTATTGTGCGAATCTGACCAGAGCGCAAAATTTAATTGAAGAACTTGCCGGCAAAAATGAAGTTTTAAACCAAGAAATTGCCGTAAGTAAAAAGGCAGTTTCTTTCTATGCAACTCATTCACTTATCGTCGGCGAAAGTCCAAAAGGAGCTATATGCATAAATCGCTTAAACGGGAATTAGCATGTCCTTCCATGTATAAGCGAGTTGTGCATATAGCTCCTTTTGGACTTTCGCCGACGTTATGAAACATTATTAAGAAAGAATTTAAAATAACTTTTTTTCGTTTGAATTGTACTCTTCTAGAAATGCGAAAAAGAAGCGAATGGTGGTCGTTTCAAATTGCGCGATTTACTTTCAGTCCCTATGCAAAGAGTTCTTAAGTATCACTTACTGCTTCAAAAACTTTTGGATGAAACATCATGGGTATGCATAAATGAGAAATAATAATTTTTCAGCGTAGAATTTAGGTATATGCTTGAGACTTCCTTATGCTAATACTAACATTCTTAAATTTAGGAAGCGCATGGCTACGACGAGTTTAAGTCAATTGAAAAAGCTCGTGACGCCATGTTTGATGTCGCGGAATATACCAATGAAGTCAAAAGAGATAGTGAAACCCTTACCATCATTCGTCAAATTGAAGTGAGTAAATTACTCGATCAGTGTGTTTTTGCTTCTTCAAAAAGTAAAATATTTCTTTTTTAGGAATGTACTGGTAATTACTGCTCTTATTATATTAAAATTAATTTTCTGGGTTCCAGGGAAGTATATATGACCTGAAAATGCCACCTGATATGGAACTGAAAGATTATGGACGGCTGCAAAAAGATGGCGAGCTTCGGATACGCAGTCATGATGATAACCGCCTAAAATCTCGTTATGTTTTTGTCTTCGACAAAGTCATGTTGATGTGCAAAACCACAAGGGTAAGTCCATTTATTATGTTCTGCGGTAATCTTTTATCTTTCGTTCCAGTAATCAAGGAAATACGGTATCAGTTACTGTTTTCTGGAGCTTGGCCACAATATTTAGGCTGTTATTATTATTGAGACAGCCCATTCACATCATAAACGAGAATGCGTAAATGTGACTCCGACCCTACTTTAGGGCTTCCCATACTCTCGTGGGATTTGAGTTATAGTCACCATAACTAAACTATAGCTAACGTTGTAAATAGCTTAAAAACCTACGTTGTTAGTTTATCACTATGTGTTGAGCAAGAAAAAATCAGTGTAAAAGCTTAGGGAACCCAAATCCCCAAAGGTTTCAACTCATAAATTGAAGAGGTGCAACAAGTTTATTTGCCGATGAGGTAGTCTGCTAATCTTTTCTAATGTAAACAATGCATTCTTGTAGTACAAAGTGTTCCTGGCTATTAGCCTTCATCCAGCGATGGATTAATGCTTAGTACATCCTTCATTTCGTGGATTTTATTCATATAAATTTCTTTATTTAAAAAATCAATATTTAATGTCCAAACACGTCTCTTACTTTTCCCTAGTTGACTCTTATTTAGGACACCTATACACGTCAGAGCCAACCTCATTTATCCTATTTGAGTAAACAGTTTTTCAATCCCCGTAAACAACTGTGTAATAGCGTTATTGTATTTTCATCGTGAATTAAAATTTTGATTCTGTGCTGTCTAGTATTCTATATAGTCAGTAACACGATTATTTCAATCAATGCAGTTTCTTTAAATGCTATCGAACTTAGTATAAAAATCTCTGCTTCGCACAATTATTGGGTATAAATGAAATTTGGTTGCTGGTATTGTGGTAATTAGTAGGTACATTGCGCTTCGGGTTTACAAGGAATTGGTATTTGATTATTTGCATGTCTGCCTGTGCTAACTTGATACGCCCCACGCACAGATGATGGACAAATTACTACGGGTAAATATACATTTATAAATTTATGGGTGTTTTCAAAAAATTTAGCTTTCTTTATCATCTGACCTCTAGTATTGCACAGCCTAAATTCATGCTTTCTATCAACTATTCAAACAGACTATTAATTTTCATGAATAGCATTTTCTGCTTTGTATTGTGGAAAAGCCTTAAAAAGGAATTTTGCTTGCAGTGTCGGTAGTGTTTATGAAAACAACCATCTATATTCAGTTCCAAGAAGAACTCCGATTTCGTGAATATTCTCTGCGTTAGTGGATGCTTGCATGATGGGATTATTATTTTGCTTGTTGTACGCATAGTTTCCCGGAAGTTTTGGCTACGTGGAGATAATTAGATGATAAGTTTTCATTTCGCTGTCTCGGTTACTCAGTTTTGTTGTTTTCTTGGAATGGAATAGGAAATGGAAGAGGCGAAGTTTAACTCTTGTATCTGCTTGATGTTTTTATGATTTTCCTAAGTTTTTGGTACCGAAGCTCAGTATGTATTATTGTGGGCATGAGTGTATTTGTTCAATAATATAATTTATGTGAAATTTCGTACAGGGGGAGCAGTACAGTTACAAGCATTCCTTATGCCTGCAAGAATATCGAGTGGAAGATGTACCTGCTGGGACGATGAAAAAGACTAGCATTAGAGAGCTCCGTTGGAGTTTTTGCTGGAATTTGGTCCACCATAAGGAGAAAAATGTTTACACAATGTACGCACAGACTGAAGAACAGAAGCGCCGTTGGATTAAAGCGATCGAGGATGCGTTGTAAGTCTTATACTTACACTGCTATATTATCTCAGAGATGATGCGTAAAGCTTGTTTGGATTTGTAATAAGGTGGATAGGACAACCATGTACATGTGAAGTTTAGCCAGTTTTGCTTCCAGATTATGTGCTCAGAATTAGAATCAGAACGTTCTTAGATTTTCTCTGTAAACTGAAATGATATTTTGAAATATATGTAAGATTCGAGGGTAAAAAGACTATAAAACGAGAAAGAATTAATTGAATTGAGTTTGTAACAGAACAAATATTCAACCGGAAGAATGTCGTAGGACGGATCATATACTTGTAATGAACACCTTCGAGAAAGGAGCTTCATGTAGTCACTGCGGCAAGTTTATGAAGGGGCTCTTTTTCCAAGGCTACAAATGCGTCAGATGTTCTGTTCATGCTCATCGGGAATGTATATCTCAGCTCCATCGATGTGGAATTGTTCAACCTCCGGAACTACCACCAAGACCACCGTTACTACCTATAGTGAATCCTATGATCACTGCTCGAGTCCCAGATTCTCCTTCTATGATACAAGCAAAGGTTGTAAGCAAACATAAAATGGTTATGTTGAAACTTCAACCCTAGTATAGTTATTGCTAATGAAAGCCAAGACTGGGAGTCTTAACATGCGTCTTTAAGAAAATTTAAATGTAAATGTACATACTTTGTAGAAAATTATGCTAATTTTATTGACTTTGGTAATTGCAGAGTCCAACATCATTATATTCAATGGATAGACACTCGCGAGCTCTGCTTACTGGAAGACCGCTATCAAGTCCTTCATCACCACAACTTCCTCTTAATAATCTCAACTCTCCTTGCACGTCTAACGGGATGCGTCTTTCCATTGCCCAACCATCTCATCACTACGTCAATCTTAATCATCTTGAAAACTATCCGTGGTATGCGGGAGAAATGGATCGAGATTGTGCTACAAATGTATTGGATCAACAATCTAATGGGACTTTCTTAGTTCGAGTGAGACCTGCACAAGTTGAAACCTCTCCAAGTGATGCTGCATATGCTCTTTCATTAAAGTAAGATTTTTGATGAGTAGCCCCCAAGTTGTTCTTTAACGCTGCTTCAACACATGTTTCCGTATAAAAATATTTCGCAATACTTGTTAACATTTTTACACCATTTCTCTCTATTAGGTGGAATGATCAAGTCAAGCACATGAAAATACTTTTAACAAGTAGTGGTGAAAAGCTTTACTACTTGTCGGAGTCAAGATATTTCAAATCAGTGGTTGAACTTGTTTCTTGGTATGAGCAGAACTCACTTGCCGAAAGTTTTAGTGGGTAAGCATTTATCTTATTATCATGTCTCATGACTTTTAGCCTGCATTCTGTAGAAAAACAAATCTTAATCTTTCATTTTATTTACGAATTGTAGGTTAGATGCATGTCTAGAACGTCCTTTCGATCAGGTAAATTATGGAAGGGAAAGCAATTGCGCTGGGTCAACTATTCTATCTGGATCATCAAGCAGCCACTTTGATTACAACCCCGCCGAATCACCACATCAATCACTTCCTCTTACCCAAGTACCTGGAACGCCATCATAAAAGTGCTTCGTTTCGAAATATGAAACTCTGAAATCATTGTTTCAGTTTTATCGTCGTATTTATGCAGAATGCCAAAAATGTTAACCTATGAAGTGTGAAGTTTTATGAGAGAAGTATTTGTTGAAAGCAAGTAGAAAGTAGAACAAGTTAAACGGTTATGCATTTTGTTTAGGTGTAACTGGTGTAAGTTATAACTCCTGCTATAATGATTCTATCTTGAAAAAATGGGTGTTTAGAGATTCGGCCGGCAGAATTCTCATGCTAGGATTTAAATGCCTGAAAAGAAATTTGAGCACCATACATTTCTCAAGTTGTACCATTTATTGTGATGTCAGTCATCACCAATACTTCCAAACCTTTTTACGATAAGTTAATCTGTTATTGTTTTCCTAGTTTTAAATATTGTCTTAATACTCAGAGACCATGTTTGATAATATCTCTGTTTTACTTTCTATATTTATTAATCCTAATGTAGAGCCTCAACTTAGGAATTCGAGGTTTGACAGTTTTTTAACCTTTTATGTAGAGATCATAACAGTGATAATCATTGGAATATTTTATTACGTTTTTGCGTCTTTTCAGAGTTTTGTAGTTTAGATGTTAAGGTTTTGTGTCGTACCCCTTACTGCTATGATATGTTTTAGAACTTGGTTTATATGTTTTATAAGGGTTCCTCGTTTATTTAAATCATCCGTCTATGTATGATTGATAAATACAACATCCATAACTCTTTCAAAAACTGCAAATTGTTACTTTGAATTTAACTTTTGTACACGAAATAGTGTATAAGCCCAAGTATTTGTATAATCTTTGTTGTAAGTTACCTCTCACTGATTGTGTTTTGTCCAGAAAGTAGAGTAGTGCAGGAGAAGTATGTACAGTTCAGGTTCATACATGGTCATACTAACAATAAGTTTATAAAACAGTTTTACACGCGGGAAATAACCCTGCCCATATTTATCTTGTTTTTATTCTAATACTAAACCTCACTCTAATATTGGTAGCAGAATATTCTCGTAACCTTATTAACTTGTTTTTAAATAGAACCCCTTTGTTGCAGTTTTTTTCCGTACCGCAGGTACATGCATATTTATTTTGCTTTTAACGTGTGCAGTGTGTTTACTTACATCCTTAAGATTAAGATTAAATTACTTCATATTCGACAAGTTTTTAATCCGAGAAACATAGTCCATGTGCAACGTGCAACCTTTCTTGTAATAATGATTAATTTTTGAATGTTGTCGTGGTTAAATACTTACTCCAGCTAAACGCAACTAAAAAGATTTAAAAAAATATATATTTTAAAATGTCATCTATGTTGAGTCGCATATGTTAATGGTAGCCGTAGGATTATTAGAGGTATGGATTGAACTGGTGAAATGTAAACTACTATGTATGATAAACTTGACTGTAGTGACAAACTGTAAAACTCAGTGCCAAATTAATTCTATGAGTGTACATATTAACACTTACAAATGCCACTACAATACTTACAGAATAATTTAGGAGATCTACCGTAACTTACTGTGGTTCTACTTTTCTCTGTCCCAAAATCTCAATGAGTACTACTTTAATGTGTTAAGATTGTAGCATGATGCGAAAGAAATCGTTTTTGATGTATACTTTAAATTCGAACAACACTGCTCACTTTATTTCTACATCCATATTATCATCGGTACTTAGCATAGTGGAATTCTTTGTTTTCAGCACATGTTTAAAATCGGGATGCTTTTTTAAAGACTTAATTAATATTCTGAATAATAATAGTCTCTAGGATTATTACGTTACATTCTACTCTGCTCATTATAAAGATAATTATATCTATTTTGAATATTACTAACGTTCTTCGTTCTTACAGTAGCTAATAAGCAGTGCTCAAAAAGGTTTTTTTCCTCTCCCTGGAATTATGTAGTCTGAGAACATGTATTTATAAATTCAATGCCTGGGATTTTCACGGCTGGATTTCGTTGAAATGAAAGTGAAAGATGCGTTGTCACAATCAAAACCTTTTATTTATGGTATGTTTTTTTTGCCACTGCACAGGTGTTTTTTCTACTTTCCGACAGTCGAAAGCGTGTAATCATTTTCCATAGACGGCAAATAAATAGTTTTTGTCCTTTATGAATAGTAGCAAGTGACGGTACAATATTATTGCAGAATTTTAAGCCGTGACTAAAAGAATATTCAAGGACACGCTCACCGAACATGTTCTTGTCTAAGCTCCTATTTTCGGTTCATCTCTATCCTATCAGTATCATTTCGCTTACTTTAATTATCAAGATAATTCTGCCGCATAAAATGCCTGTCGCTTTGACTTGACGTATGTACAACGATGAACTATCTTAAGCAATAGCCAACGATTGTAACATATCCCTTTAGGCGATAACGATTTTTTCACATCGGTAAGAGGATGCCGGATGCTTCTGAGTTGCCTGCACCTCAAAATTTACATTTTCTTGTTCGTGTATTAAAATGAAACTACCATCAAAATAATACTTCTGTGAGTAAATTGCATTATATCGAATTTTCCACTCACCACATGCATTCATATTACAAGCATAGATACATGCACCCATGCACCAATGAACCATTTTTCAATAAATTTTATAAAACACTCTTACATAATTTTTAATCAAACTGAAGAAAGATTCTCGTGGCTTCAATTGATGACTTCCAGGCAAAAAGTAAAATACTTTCTCATTAAACGCTTGAGGTTTTCTTCATTATGTTTTTGGGTATAGCTATGATGAATATGTAAGCAACATAATTTAGGTACAAAGGTATGCATCAGTATATACTAATTTGAATTCGGTCAATTATTTTTATCTGTCACTCACTATAGGTGGAAGACAAGGGCCTCTTTAGTATGTGTGACACAATGTATCGCCTTTGATTTACACCATTTCCAACTTACAATTAAACTCACTGTCAGCTTTCTGTGAGGTGAACCCAGAAATGTTCCCGGATACGGAAGATTGTATTGGATTGCAACTGCGTTTTGGGGAAACTTGAACTAGGTAGTCGTAAAAGTCGGTATATTGTACACATTATACAAAGGAACAAACAATAAACATGTTAATTTCCCTATGTAATTTACCCTGGTCATGGTTTCTCTTTAGGCAGCGCGAAAAGGACACGACAAACAACGAATACTCTAGCAATATAACTTATTAGAATGAATACACGTGAGTGAAAATGATGGTTTTGGTATATAAGTTCTAGTAACATATATCATTAACATTCATCAGTTTAGTTAGAGCTAAATCGTTTCCGAAAGAAGTCGGTTAGTGGAATTACTTTCGGCGTTAACAACTTTCCCCGTGCACAAATCCAAATAACTTGGAAATTTGACACGTTTTGAGGTGTATTTGTAACCTCATGTTGTAGTATGAAGGTAGCAATTGAAAGTTAATGTTAGTTGAATTTAATGATTGCGAACAACTCGTCTTCAAATACCTCTCAATTAAGAGAAGTAAACGCGTGCTACAAAAACTGCCGAAGTTCTTTGTAACAGTTGGGTTACAATGTGGAAAACAATAAAAATAAAGGAAAACATGTTTTGAAACCACTTGGCGCAGCCAGCTTGACCAAAATTACTGAAACGTATTGAGCTAGAACCAATGTGACGGCCAAGGTCGTAACATCTTTTTGCGGGGACTGAAAGGAGTAAAGCTGTGTATTAAAGAAAAATATGTAAATTAAATTGGGAAAATATTATAAAATGTTTGTATGTTCAAATAAAAAATGCTTCGACACTTGTAATGAAATGTCCTCTACAGTTGCAGAGGAAGGTGTACAAAAGTCCTAAAGGTACGAAAAACTTCCGTGGAATATCCGCATTATTTCCATTAAATAATTTTGTAAAAAATTTTTTAGGAATACAAAAAGTGTTGAAAAAAACAAATCAAATCAGTCACACGGAGACTTCTGGCAGATTTGCTGTTCACTTAATACTTATGGAGCTCCAAGTGAGATATCATATTGAATTTGCACGTGAATTTAAAAATCCTTCAAATCACACGGCACTTTTCTCACTCAATTTATCAAAAGAAGTTTATGGGAAATTTGAAGTGGTAATAATTAAATAGCATGAAATATTGTACTTCAACTGCGTACCACGTCAAAAAATAGTCTCATAAAAACTAATATGGATTCATAATAACAACATGTACATAAGAATATTATCCCAGGAGTAACTGAGTTGGTAGTGGTACGTACCTTTTTGCAAATACCAGGACCTCAATGGTTTAAAGTATGTATGAGGACTGAGGTGTGATCAAATCCATTCACTCGTTACATTGTGTTATATTCTTTGGGAAAGAAACCAAGTCACTGTCGACATGTAATAAGTAATGATATAGCCAGGGGATTTTTTCCGTGAATCATCTTTAGTCACTCTTTTCATCCGTTTCGCCAAGTTTTTTGTCCTTACCTTACCATTCATGCATTTATATGGTGTAATTGTTAGTAAGCGTATAAACCATTACCTAAATGTTTCGACTTACATAAATCATATATCTATATTCACTCTTCTGTAAAGATGAGATGGATGGCTTTATACTGACGTTTCTTCTCAGTAAATACCTATGGGAAATTGAGGGCTTTAAAGAAACAAAACAAAAAATCTCAAGTAAATGAGGTCCTTTAAAAGGCAAAACGGATGCTCCTGAAACCATCAGTCTCTTCAAGATATTCTTTCGGCAGTGATCTGGAAACACTCTTGGGAAATATTCAAGTTCGGAAATGAAAACTTTGGTAATCTCAGCCATTCTGGCAGCTGTATGCTGCTCAGTTCAGAGCCAGTATGGTAAGAGTTATTTTTATTATTTTTGAATCGTATTTGGCTTTCAGTTTGAAATTTTAACAATGTTTCGAATTTTAGGAGATCCGGTGGTTCCAGCTGTGCCACTGAGTGACCCCATTCCCCCTTCTTATGGTGGAGGAGGCTCTACTGTTGGCAGTGGCTACGGAGGAGGAGGAAGTGGTGGCTACGTAGCACCAGTAAATACTGGATACGGCGGAGGAGGAAGTGGAGGCTACGGTGGAGGAGGAAATGGTGGCTACGGAGGAGGAAATGGTGGCTACGGAAGAGGAAATGGTGGCTACGGAGGAGGGAGGGGCTATGGAAGAGGAAATGGAGGCTACGGAGGAAGAGGTAGCTACGGAGGCGGAAATGCTGGCTACGGTACTGGTGGATACGGTCCGACGACGTACGGTGGTGGTGCCTACAAGAATCCATACGACAACGGTGGCTCATATAACACTGGTCCTGCTGTCGGTTACGGAAGTATGTCTATTAACAGACCTAAATATGACTACTACTCATCCACTAATGACTACGACATGGACGGGATTTACAATAGAGTAATGGGTTGGTCATCTAAATTAATGAGCTATATGCCTTCACTGAAGTTGCGATTTATGGAACCTGCTTCCTATCCAATAATGAGACGCAATAGAATTTACTTAAATGACCCCAACTACTCCGGGAGTCAACCCAGCTCTCCCTACTACGACCAAGTTGATGGGGACAATATGGGACACAACTGAGACTGACGGGACGGACACTGTATAATAACTTAAATTAAAGTACAAAAAATATTTAATTTTATTTATTACTCACGCAGGATAAATTCGTGCGCACCCGTCCGAAAGTGATAGAGTTACCGAGAGGAAGGTTATCCAATGCGGAAAACATCCAATGCTGTAATATACTCTTCCCCTGTTTGTTTTCAAAGTTTTTTTTAAATGCATTATTTGATCTTATGAAGTGTACTACATAATAAATATATTCAAATTTCAACAATCAAAAATTGTAAACTATAAGCATTGCATCCATATTGTAATCCATATTGCTGCTTTTGCTATACTCTTTAAATTAATTATTTAAATAAAGAATTTTTAAATCTAAGTAATACTACGAGAACCTGAAATATATTAACATGATTTTACACATTTCATCCGTTTTATTTTATTTACACTTTGAAAATCGCAATGGTCACGGACTTGACTCCATTCGTCCTGCATAGCTTACACTCCCTGTGCTTTGCGGAAATGAGCATTCAGGAATTGTAGATAATAAAGAATAAAGCACAGCTCTAAATCCACCGATTCACCCAAAACCTTCAACTGTCTAACACTTGAATGATTTGAGTTGGCGTTCACTTTGAAAATCCAACAAAATACCATTCAGTGTCAATCTACATTTGTGATGCCCGTTAAAGACCAGCTAATCTTGACAGCTTAGCGACAATTCTTAACAATGCTCTTATAGGATTACATTAAAAAAATTCCTAACTGCATCATTAGTAGTTTATGAACTCAGCAAATTCCTCCATGGTAGAAAAAGTGAGAATGGGAGTTGAATTTTCTGGATTTTTTTTTGTTTTTAGTCAGAGAATCTGTACCATTCGACCAACGTCCGGGAAAACCGGAAGGAATTTTCCAAGTTCAAATAAAACACTAATATAAATAGCAAGCTAGCCCGTTGATGAGACAGTTGAATTTTGAACACTCTTTGGTTCCTTGATATTTCACTGGTTTTGAAAATTAAAATTAACAATGAATATTTTTCAACAATTTTTCTCCATTTTCGTATTGGCTTTCTTAGCCATTTTGTTAGTTCTACCAAGGGCAAGCCATCAAAGTAACATTTTAAAAATTCTTCTTAAAAATTACTTTGGTATGTAAATTTTAACTCGAGTTTTTAAAAAATTTATGTAGGTCCTAGACGCGTCGTCCGGCAGGTGGGATATTACCAACGTGGATCAATTTTCTTTCCACAGACTGTTACCACGGGAAGGGTGGGTATAGCTCGTCCAGCACCTGTTGGTGTAGCTGCCCCGTCTCCAATTGGGATAGCCAGTCCGTATGGAAAGTAACTATAGAGAATGTTCCACAACTACTTTCTCATGTCACCCCTCTGTATATTAATATCTGTACCGTATCGATTTTTCGTAATTTTTGCAACTTTTTAATATTTTCTAAAATCTATTATAAGTACAATATTATTTGAACTCATAATGCTAAGTAGGTAATTTTTATAACAATGAGATTAGAGATTAAGCTATCTCATTTTTGTGCAACACTAAAGCTTATTGTCAATTGTTGGATTCAGTAATTTTTTGGGTCAGGCAGATTCGATGGGGTGTGATGAATAAAAAAGGTAATGAATTTTAATTTGCCAGCAATTTTATTGACATCCATCCATATCCATAAATTGTGGGAGGAAGATTCATATGAGAAACTTTCACTTTAATTGGCACAAACTCATATAATAAAGCACATAGTCCTAATTCCTCATACGACCGTGATGGCATTTTCATGTGTCATAAAGCTATTGACATGTGACCAGGCTTGAGGATCCAGCACAACTCAATACTGGATACACTCAAAAACGAAAAAATGGACAAAGTGGCCTCACTTGAA